>APFE030542794.1:116636-150446 GCA_000404065.3 Pinus taeda | reverse complement strand
TCGGCTAAATACCAAGAGTTAAACATAAGAAACCCCACGTGTGCTTTTCTCTGCCTTGAAGTAAGTGAACTGGGGGTACGCACCTCCTGATCGGGATAACTGCGGGTATGTATGCACTTTATGTAACACCGGCCTGCGTGTACGCACCTTCTGTAAGGTGTACCTGCGTACCCCTTATTTGCTTCAATATTTGATAGCTGATCATCAATCTTTGCTGCTGACTTGAAGTACTGTGATCTATCCCCCTTTGGACTTGATGGCAAAGCTTGCTTGTGAACTGTCATCTGATCCCTTTTTGCTGTCCGGTAACCCATGCACTCTGTCACATCTGATATTTATAGATTCATCTGAATGTATACAAGTGAGATGATCTTCTATGAGAGGGTTGCCATCAAGTACAACACATGCATCATAATGCCAATAGGTTGCTGCTACCCAGGAGGTTTTCAGCTATTCCCAAGCTTGTCTTGGCATTGCATCTGCGTTTTTGTGGTCTATTTGCTGTGCAGGTAGTCCTTTTCCTTTTTGGAGTAGGTAAGGCTAACCCCCCCTCTATAGTAAACACTAATTCTTCCCAAATGGTTTGTTGTTGGGCAAGGTTGTAGCTTACGATCAGCCTAATTTAACAATTATGACTCACAACAATCTCTATATGCCGGGAGTTATTTATGCTTTGAGTAGCATCATGCAACAAGAAATTCAAATATGCAGGGAAGTTTATAGAACATTTTTGTTTTAGAATTGCTAATAATTTAAGGTGGCATGGCCTTACCACATCTTTTCTTCCGTCGCATGTGATATAGCTCTGAATGACTCTAGCTAGCTCCATCCATGGTTCTCCCAGAGATGAAGGTTGAATTCCTTTGCCTTTGATAATCAGGTTCTGTCCCTCATCCCGAAAGGGGTCAATGGTGTCTTGTAGCCTCAATTTTTTATGCGTCCATATGGGTCTGATTGCTGGTAATTCAAACACCTCAGGTATTACTGCATCTGTTGCTGTCATTCGCTTTCCTCTTATTATAGAATGATCATCCTGTAAATTATGTAAAAATTCGATAGCAATGGTTTCATTGGGTTGCTGTAGTCGTGTAAAATATGTGACCCATCCAACCCGTACTATAATTTCTTGGGCAACATCGGAAACGGCTAGTATCAGTGGCTCCCTGTGCACTGATCGTCCTCCCATTTTGTTTGAATTCTGCACACTGTTAGCTTAATAAGGGTAACACAGTAATACACAAAACCAACAATGGAACATCAAGTTGTTAATATCAGATAACACTTTTTCAACATAGATATCGTTAAAAACTTGCTATTATGGGATATCATGTAGCCTAGTACGACCAAATAAAGGAGTGACACGTATGCAAAAGTGCTTTGGAAGTCACCCATGCCCCCTTTTAAAATGATAGGTCGCCTTCGATTGGTTAAATGAAGGAACGACGTACTGGTGACAATGTACAATAGTGCTAAGAATGACAAGATATACATATTTATGATAATATCACAAAAATATTGGGTTTGGTGAAATCAATGCATAAAACGAAAATTATGAATAAATGTGGAGATGTCGTGGAGTGATTCGAAAAGAGAGAAAGGACATCTGATGTGGGTGAGATGCTATGTGTTCATTATTCCACTTAAACCATTATGATTGACTTTTTAAGCGATATCTCATGCATAAAGGTTCGAAAAAAATGAATCATAATATCTCTGTAATAAAGATAAAGAAATAAGAAAAGGGAGTTATAATCACTATTGATGTTGAAAATATGACTCCAATACCATCAGCAGAGCTTCTGTTGCCCATAGGTGTTTATAACCTTGACAAATTTACTTTTTCACCCTTTGGAACCATGATCCTTTATGTATAATTAGGAAAGTGCCTTATGATGTCAAAATGGAGGCCATTGTGCTAACTTGGTGACCAAATAAATCAAAATGCCATCCATTGGGGAGGAGCGAAAAGTGGGCAGGCCGGCTCGTGATGAGACCTCCTGTTCCAAGGACTTTATTTTTTTCTGATGCATCCATTGGATCATATCCCTGGTGTGGTGGCCATAGTGGGAATGCCACTTCGTTGCTTCCTTATGATCATGGTAGGCTGGCTCATGATGAGACCCCCTATCCTCCACCTGACAAATCATGAAATTGTTAGAAAACATATATATACTTTTTCTTTCATTTTTTTTTAGATAACACTTCCTATTTATATATAGAGTAGCTCAACACTCCTTAAGAGTAGGGATGGTGGAAGAAGTTTGAACATACCAATATAAGAAAATATGCCCTTCCTCTTATTCAATAATAATAAGCAGAGAGAATTATGAGGATTAGGAAAGAACCAACATGGTGCAAATAATCAATCAATTTGAGTTATAGTGAAGATAAGGACAACAAAGTGATATAGATGGTTGTGTCCTCCCCTTTTCTAATCAATACAAAGCAATCTCATTAAAGATGATATATATATATATTTTTTTGATTTGCTTGTTCCAGTAACCTTCAAATTTTGTATCTTCACGTATATGTTTGTATTCTTGCCCTATAGAGGATCGAGTAAAATAATTTGTACAAGATGTTTATTTTCTAAAGAAAAACCTCTCAAAAAGAGTGTTGTTCTTTAGGAGGAACAACAAGAAAAACACACACAAAAAAGGTGTTGTTCCTTAATTGGAACCATAGCGGTTCCTTAGGAGGAACAAAAAAAAAGACAAAAAAACTGCACACGAAAACTGTTGTTCCTTAGGAGGAACAACAACTGTTCCTTAAAAGGAACAACAAAAAGAAAGAAATAATAGGACGTGAACTTGTTGTTCCTTACAGGGAACAACAACTGTTCCTTAGGAGGAATAGTAGAAAAATGGACGTAGGAAAAAATGTTGTTCCTTTCGAGGGAACAACATTAAAACAAACTTAACTGAAACTGTTGTTCCTTAGAAGGAACATCAAAAAACAGAGAATTGACGAAACTGTTGTTTCTTACAAGGAATGACAGTTGTTCCTTAAAAGGAACAACAACTGTTCCTTAAATGGAACAGTGGAAAGAAATCACACACGAAACTGTTGTTCCTTTAAAGGGAACAACAACTGTTCCTTAAACGGAACAACAAAAACAAATGTACATGGAACTGTTGTTCCTTAGATGGAACAGCAAAAAGAAACACACAAAACTATTGTTCCTTAAAGGGAATGGATGTTGTTCCTTAAATGGAACAGCAAAAAGAAACACGCAAAACTGCTGTTCCTTAAAGGTAACGACTGTTGTTCCTTAGAGGGAACAACAACTGTTCCTTAAATGGAACAATAAAAAGAGACATATGAAACTATTGTTCCTTAAAGGGAACAACTGTTGTTCCTTAGAGGGAACAGAAATTGTTCCTTAAATGGAACAACAAAAAGAAACACACAAAACTGTTGTTACTTAAAGGGAATGGATGTTGTTCCTTAGAAGGAACAACAACTATTCTTTAAATGGAACAGCATGAAAATTGTATATACAGGGACCTGTTGTTCTGTAAATGGAATGGCAGTTGTTCCTTGGAAGTAAAAGTGGTTGTTCCTTAAATGGAATAACACGAAAATAAAATGAACAGAAAACTGTTGTTCCTTAAATGGAATGGCTATTGTTCCTTAGAGGGAACAACAGCTGTTCCTTAAATGGAACAACACGAAAATCAAATAAACAGAGAATTGTTGTTCCTTAAATGGAACGGCTGCTATTTCTTAGAGGGAGCACCAACTATTCCTTAAATGTAACAACACAAAAATTTGTACACAAGATTGTTGTTCCTTTAGAGGAACGACAACTATTCTTTAGGAGGGAAAAATAGTTGTTCTTTAAATGGAACAACAAAAGAAAAAACAATTTATTTACAGTTTATACAAGCAAATTCAATAGAAAGAAAAGTTTATATAAAAAATTCAAAAACAAATGAATTATTCATTGGATCGATGTTGAGGATGGGTTGCCCTCCTCAGCGAGAATTTGCATGGTGGAATATTCCTGTAGCTGTTGGCAAAAGGACTCCCTGGTAAGCGGTTTGTGATAAAGTCGTACTTGATGACCATTCACTTTAAAAGAATAGCCAGATCCATCAATGGTTGCTAAGGTGGTGGTGCCATTGTCATGCAGCTTTTGTATCTCATAAGGTCCTAACCATCTGGTCTGGAGTTTTCTGGGGAAATCCTGGAACCTAGAATCATATAGGAGTGCCCTATCTCCTTCGTGGAAGATCTTCTTTTTAATAAGGGCATCATGCCATTTCACTCTTTGTTGTTGGATGAATGCAGTGTACTGAAGAGCTGATAACCTGATTTCATCTAATTCATTGATTTGCTTTAATCTATTGATCTAAGCTTCATTTAAGTTCAAACCTACCTCCTGAGATGTTCTTAATGTCTGAATTTTGAATTCGGTTGGGAATATAGGTTCCTTTCCAAATACTAGTTGATATGGTGAATATCCCGTGGTATTTCTCCATGTTGTATGGTATGCCCACAAAGCTTCTGGCAATCTGGAGGTCCAGTCATGTCTGTGTGATGCAACTGTTTTTGTGAGTATTGCCTCGATTACCTTATTAGTGCTTTCTACTTGGCCATTTGCTTGTTTGTGGTATGGAGTTGTAATTTTGTGGAGGATTTGATAATTTCTCAATGTTGCAGCAATTTTGTTGCCTACGAATTGTGGTCCTCCATCTGTAATTATATCTCTCGACAAGCCATATCGCACAAATAGTTGCAAAATAAAATGTATCACTGAATCCTCGGTTGCCCTTGATAACGCCTCTGCCTCAGCTCATTTAGTAACATATTCTATCGCAACCAGTATGTATGTTTTTTTATTAGATGATGGGTGGATAGGACCAATAAAATCTAGCACCCACTGCTCAAAAGGTTTGATTACTAATTTTGGGTTCAGAGGCATCTCATTAGATTGTCTAGGGCATCTTGTCCTCTAGCAGCTATCACATGCTTGAACAAACTTTTTAGCATCTTTAAAGATAGTGGGCCAGTAATAACCTGTTTGTAAGCCTTTGTGACCAGTTCTTTGGTCTGCAAAATGTCTGCCGCACGGCACATCATGGCATGCTTTTATAATGTCAAACACTTCATCTTCCTGGATGCATCTTCTAATGTACATATTTGCTCCTGTATGGAATAAATAGCCCCCAATCCAAGAGAATCGAGTACTGCGCAACACTATTTGTTTTCTTTCATTAGGCGTCAGATGCTTGGGTAGTTTTCCTACTGCCAAATAATTTGCAACATCCGCATACCATGGTGTTTTGACAGTAACAACGACTAAATGTTCATCAGGAAATTAATCTTCAACTGTCGTTGTGTCCGCTGGCTTTGGCATGCGTGAGAGAAAATCAGCTACAAGATTTTATTTTCCGGGTCGATCCTTAATTGTGATGTCAAATTCCTACAAGAGAATCAACCATATTGTCACTCTTCCATTTGTAATAGGTTTATTCGCTAGATATTTAATGGCAGAGTGATCTGTATATAAAACTACAGGATATCCAGTTATATAATGTCAGAATTTATTAACAACATATATTACAGCTAAAAATTCCTTTTCAGTCACAGTATAATTTAATTCAGCAGGAGATAGATTTTTGCTGATATAATATATTGCATATGGCTTTTTATCTTCCTGGCCGAGAACTGCTCCGACTGTTGTGTCTGAAGCATAAGATAAAATCTGGAATGGCAAATCCTAGTTTGGGCCCCTTAGCACTGGGGCTGTTGATACAAGCCTTTTTAAATCCTTGAAAGTGCTATCACATTTGTCTATCCAAATGAAATCAATATTTCTTGTTAGTGCATATAAAGGTGTAGCAATCTGAGAAAAATTCTTTATAAATCTTCTATAATAACTAGAAAATCCCAAAAAACTGCGTACCTTTGTTTGTGTGGAAGGGGTAGGTATTAAAAGAATTATCTGAATTTTAGCTGGATCTACCTGTATTGCAGCTGCTGAGATATAATGTCCCAAGATGAGTCCTTCAGTCATCATCATATGACATTTTTCATGGCTTAAATAGAGCCTGGTGGCAATGCATCTTTGTAGGACTTTCTCTAATGTTTCTAATGTTGGCTCGAAGTCATCTCCATAAGGTGTAAAGTCATCCATATACACCTTGAGCCCTTCATTTATCAGATCTGAAAAAAAGCTGAGTATAGCCCTTTGAAATGTGGCAGGGGCATTACACAACCCAAAGGGTAAGACCCTATAAGAAAATGTTCCCCAAGGGCAGGTAAAGGTAGTCTTATCTTGATCTTCAAGGGAAATTTGAATTTGATCATATCCATTGAAGCTGTCAAGGAAAGAAAAGAATTTCTTTCCTGCCAGTGTGTCCAAGGCTTGGTCAATGAATGGAAGGGGGAAATGGTCTTTTTGGGTTGCTCTATTAAGTTCTCTATAATCAACACATATTCGCCACTTCCCATTCTTTTTCGGCACCACTACTAATGGAGAGACCCATTTGCTGTCAGATATTGGATAAATAAAGTTTACATCTAAAAGTTTTTGCAGTTCAGCTTTAACAATATCCCTAAGATGAGGATTTAACCTTCGTTGAGGTTGTCAAATGGGTCTAGCATCCTTTTCTGTATAGATATGGTGCATACACAATTGGGGATCAATTCCTTTCATGTCCGAGTAATCCCATGCAAAGGCCTCTTTATATTTTCTCAGGCGTTGGACAAGTTTCTGTTCTTGGTCGGCAGTCAAGTTTTTGTTAATATTCAAAGTTTTTTCCTGGCTCAATTTCTATGGTTTTGCTGTTATAAACAAAGGTGGTTGGTATTGATTGATCGTTAATATTTTTTAGGGGATCTTCTTCTACTTCACTATCGAATGCTGCTTCGATCATGTGACATTTTAGATGGGATCCGGCTTTTGGTTGGTTAATGTAGGTGTTAATGATGTCATCTTCTATTTGATCTTTAAATTCGAGAGCATCTTCTATGGTTAGCAGTGATCTAATTTTTTTAGTTAGATATGATACAGGTTGTTTTCTAGTTTTGATTATTGTTAAACTTGGCTGAGTTGGAGGATATAAGGCTAAATTCTTTACATTGCTTCCTCTTGCTATAGTCATGCTGCCTATTCGACAACTGATGTAAGCATCCGCAATTGCTAGCTAAGGTCTATCTAGAATTAAGGTATGTCCATTGAGTTGGTTTCTAGGATTGATGATCATAAAGTCTGTAGGGTATTCCCAAGAGTCTACAGACACCATTACATCATGTAATGTGACTTCTGGTTTGACTACTGATCAGTTAGCCAATTCCAACAAGGTTGTGCTTGGGTCCAATGATGTAATGCCGAGCTTTTGGTAAGTTGTGGTTGTAATAATATTGATTGCTGCTCCCAAATCAACTAAGGCATTAGGGAAGGAGCATTCATTTTATTTGTACTGTGACTATAGGATTTCCTGGGTCCTCATATTTTACAGGTGTTTCTCTTCCTGATAGTAAATCAAATAAGGTACCGACTACATGCACTATTGGATTTGTTATTATTTTCCTCTTTGGTTTTTTCATACATAATTCCTTGATAGTTTTTGCATAAATTGGGATATCTTGAATAGCCTCTAGGAGTGGTATTTTTATACACAAAATTTTCATTTCTCCCAAAAGATTAAAATCAAGGTGTTCAATTGGGCAAGGTATGATTAGTCATTCTGGGAATGGTGGAGAAGAGGTGGTTGCTTGATCATGAGTTTTCTGTCTAACCATGTTCTCTTCTTGCGGTCCCTGTTCTATAGGTAACAAATCTTCAATTTGAACATTTTTATCCCCCTCTGATTCTATTATACGCCCAGATCTTAAGTGAAGGTCATTGCACTTCCTTAACTCGGTTTCTGATTCTAGTCCTTCAATAATTTGCACAGATTGAACCGGTCTGTTGGGGTTCGGGTTGGGTTGGGCTGGGAGTTGTGGTCTTAAGTTGGTCTGGGGGTTCTGTTGCAATGTGTAAGGTGCTAGTAGTGTGGGTTAAGGTAGGGGGATTGTTCTTGCTAGTTGATTTGTAGGTCTCTGCAAGTTGACTGCCAGTTTTGGTTATGTGAAGTTGAGGGTGGCCATTGGGATTGATATGCATTATTTTGCCAAAACGGTGGGAAGTAAGAGGAACTGGGCCAATTGTTATTTAGATTCGGTTGGTTGGGCCAGGGTGGCATAGGGAATGGTTGTTGTGACCAATTGGAAAAAGATGGTTGGTTCTGCCACATGGTTCCCGGGTATTGTTGAGCACTATACTGAAAAGAAGAGGATGGGTCAATGGGCATACCTATTGGTTGTGCTTGCCACTGGCGGCACTGATTTATTAGGTATACCGGTTCTGTTTCTTATTTTGCTTCTTTATAAATTTCTTTCAATCCTGGGAGTGATGGGCAGCTTTCTGTGGCATGATATTTCGTACAGATGGTGCAGATTTGGATCGTATCCACTGGGCACTCTTTGTGGCTATGCTTCTTTCTGCATTTAGGACAGAATATCGCCAAGTTTTGTTTTGCTTCTGGTTTCTTTTGTTTGGCTTACATAATGTCCAATTGCATTATCAAAGTCCCTAGAATATCAGTTTTGAAATCATCTAGCAGATTGCCAATTTTTGTGTCAGTTATACCTCCACCAGAGATTTTGTTATCCCTTGTGATCATGTCGCGTTCTATTGGCTTCAATCTTGTGATGCCTCTTGAACACCTGATACACAAATTAATGATGTCAAAAATATTTTCTTGATATATATATCCTTTACCCATAATATTTAATGTTTCTACCCATTGTTCTTTCATCCCTTTAATTAGTGTAGTTTACAACACATTATTAGGTAAAGGCAGAGTTGCATAGGCAGACCGCTATATGTTATATTGACATCGTTCCACATATTCCTCTAACGTTTCACTTGGTCTTGCTATCATTTGGAATATTTCATATTTCAATTCCCTAGATCTACAATAGTCCTAATAAATTTTTAGGAAAGTGGTTTTCATTTGTTCCCAATCGTTTATTGTGCCTCCACCTAATCCCATAAACCATCACAAGGCTGCTCCTTTCAATGTAGAGGGAAAAAATTTTAATTTTTTGGGGTCAGTGGTATAATCATACCCCCAACACAATACATCAAACTCGAACAGGAATGCGTCTAGATCCTCTGATGTCAGCCCATGAAAGGTAGGAATATTTTGGAGAGGTATGGATTTCATAGGTGCGTTGACTGCTGTATCAACGATGGGATATTGCAAGGTGGAGGTCTGAGGTGCTTGTGGGTTGTTGGCCATTTGATCAAATATGTGCCAATACCCTTCTGGGATCTCTAGAGAGTTATTCCTAGGATGACTAGAAGGGTTGGGGATAACCTTAACGACGCTTCCCTGGGTGGGAATAATGAGCGTTCCTTACTGAACTACTACTTGAGGGGATCTTGGCTCCTCTGCTTCCCCTACTTCTTCTTGAATGAACTTAATGGTACTCCCTTTATCTAGGGTACTAAGTGTTCTTGGTTGAATTATTACCTGAGGGGACCTTGGCTTCTTTGTTTCCCTAGTTTCTCCTCCTCCTTCACGAATATTACTAGAGTTCCCTTCTTGTAAAGAAATTGGGTGAGAATTTTCAATTTCTTGAAAACTTTGCTCAGTCTCTTTTGTTTTGTTATGTACCTTAGCGAAGGCTACAAATGGTGAGCCTATGGCTCGAAGGGATACAATAGGTTGTCTGGAAGAAACTTTTCTAGGACCTACTGCTGGCTAAGATTTGGCTTTCTTTATGATGTCATCTATGAAAGTTGATCGCCCAAGGGTCACTGATCCCTTAGCTTTGTCGGGTTTGGGTAGTGAAATTGGATTATTTTCAATTTTTTTCTTCTTAGTCATACAGATAATTCAAATATCTACCTCTACCCTAAATTCTTAACAATTTTGCTAGAAAGCGGGTGGGGGAGCAAGCATTTTACGTGATCCGTCTACAGGTTCTTACCTTTCGTTTTCAAAACCCAGTTCTCTCCCAATAGACAAACAACAAATACCTATTGTAGAATTCTATAATTGTGTTAAAAAGCGGGCAAGGGAGCAAGCCTTTTACTTGCTCGTTATGTAGGTTCTTACCTTTCATTTTCAAAACCCAGTTCTTCTTCAACGACAATCATCAGATGTACACTACTCTTCAGAAATGGCTACACTCTCCTTGGCAATGGCGCCAAAATGTTGAGTGATAAAAGGTGTCTTTTTAACTCCTAATTATCGTCACATTAGTTATCAATCCAAGTAAGACTTTCTATTTCAAGAGTGTACACAGTATGTGGCGGCTGTTTACTCAAGAGTAATGCTTCTAAATTGCAGTACAATTCTTTCAAATACAAGAGTAAATGGATGCAGCTAGTGAACTCTAATTACAATTAAAAGACAACTCAATCCTCAAACTAAATCAGACATTCCTCAAAGTAACAACAAACATCATTCAAGGATATAGCAGCAATAACTCATTCCTCTTTTAACTTATTTAATTCAAATCGAATACAATCATCAATAACCAATATAAGCAGTAAACGATCCCAATCTGAGAGCTTTGACAACAATAGTCAATGTTCTTTACAGTTGATAATCTTAATTAGAATATGTAATTGAATGATTGAATATAGAATAACAATAATGAAGTGCTGAAGCAGATAACTAGATTGGAGATAATAACAACTTGAATCAATATTACTGTAGAATGTAAAATAGAGCAAATTCGTTAATACTGGAAATATGAAATAGCAAAGTGATGCGATTACAGTAAGTGGAAATCAAACCAAACCATCACACGGTAGAAATCATAAAAGAATGGTACATGAACAACAAGTGAATCCACCAGGGCTGGGCCCTTAGCTGCCAGTGAACACCGCCAGATTACTTCAGTAGATGAGAAGGAACAACAACTGCTTTATATATTAATCATTGCAAAATAGTTACAACCAGTTTGTACTCTGATTTAATCACAAGAGTCAATGATCAAAGTTACAAACACAATAGTAATTTTTGAATAATTTTCTCCCCCTTCTCTGCTTACAATCATTGCCTTTTATAATGGTAAAGAGGTAAAAGGATAAGAAGTAACAACGATCCCTCAGGATCAAGAGATATTGAGGGATTTGTGCAATCTTCTAACTTCAGTCCTCTTTCCCTCCTTGTGCCGGTCTTGTGATTCTTTGTCCATAACTGCACACTCCATCCTTGGCTTGCTTGTCTTTTTGTTATCCCTTGGCTGAGGAACATCAATTGTCCCATTTCGTCTTTTTCCTGCATAAAGAGGGATAACAGTCAGCTAAATCATGATGATAGATTATTTCATATTTTTTACCATAATCCTTTAGTATATTAACATTTTAAGATGTAAAAGGGATATAACTAAAGAAAAGGATGATGAAATAAATAATATATGCATACCTTTTTCATGACTCAACATAGACCAAGAGTAGTTCTAGAGAGATTTCATTCAGATGTATGTGGTCCCTTCTCTACAGCCTTCATGGAAAAGCATAGGTACTATGTTATTTTTGTTGATGATTTTTCTCGTAGATGTTGGATCTACTTCATGCAAAAGAAGGATCAAACCTTCTTGAAGTTTTGTGAGTTCAAATATTTGGCAGAGAAAGAAGCAAGGATGAAAATAAAGGCCTTGCGGACTGATAATGGTGGAGAGTATGTTTCCTAGTAGTTTAAGGACTTCTGTGCTTCAGAAGGAATTAAACAGGAATGCATGACACCTCATAACCCACAACAGAATGGGGTGGTTGAAAGGAAGAACAAGCGTATTGTGGGAGAAGCTTGAGCGATGTTGCATGACCAAGGCCTACCACTTCATCTGTGGGCTGAGGCATGCAATACAACAATATATCTTCAGAAAATAAGTCCTCATCGCATGTTGGGGATGAAGACACCTATAGAGGCTTCTCCAGGGAAGCGACCAGATGTGAGTCACTTCTGCATCTTTGGATCACCAGTCTTCTTTCATGTGCCCAAAGATGCTTGGAAGAAGCTAGACCCAACAGTTGAGTTGGGAATACTTGTGGGGTACACAGATATACCTCACAATTATCGTGTGTTTCTGTCTGCCAGTCAGAGGACTGTAGTGCGCAGGGATCTGAAGTTTGATGAGCAGTGAGCCACGCGAGTGTCACTTGAGAGGGAGCTCAAGTTGCATGGTGATGATGAGGAACTATTTGTTCCTAAGGAGGAGCAGCCTCCTGATGATGTGGATCAGCCACATGCAAAGATTTAAGTAGTGGAGATCACCATTATTGGAGAGTCTTCCAGAGATGGGGAAAATGCTCATGGGAAGCTGACAGATTGATGTAGGATGTGAGAGAGAATGTGGGGTAGCCATCCTCTCAACGCAGACAAAGGAGATCTCCCGATAGATACACTCGCTACATAGCACTGGTTGGGGAGTGTGTAGCAACCGAGCCTTCTTTTTCGAGGAGGCAGTGCAGTAGCCAATTTGGGTGGATGCGATGGTAGAGGAGTATGATTCTATCATGTGGAATAGTGTGTGGGATGTTGTCCCTAGACCAGGGGACAAGTCAATGGTTACTTCCCAATGGCTTTACAAGGTAAAGCATGTAGCTGATGGCAGTATTGAGAAACACAAGGCAAGGTTTGTTGCCCGTGGTTTCTCACAGGTGGAGGGGATTGACTATGATGAAACCTTTGCTCCTGTTTCAAGGTACTCATCGATCAGATCGATTCTAGCACTATCAACACAGATGGGTTGGAAGATCCATTACATGGATGTGAAGGCAACTTTCCTCAATGGGGAAATTGAGGAAGAGGTATACATAGAGTAGCTTGAGGGATTTGAGACCTTCGATTGTGAGTCGCATGTGTGCCGGCTAAAGTGAGCATTATATGGGCTGCAACAAGCACCCCATGCTTGGTATACCAGGATTGACAACTATTTCACCAGGTTGGGCTTCACCAAGAGAAGTGGATGCGAACCTCTATCACATCATGGTAGAAGGTAAGCTATTGATTATTGTACTTTATGTCGATGATCTGATTTTTACATGTGATGATCAGTTGATCAAGTCTTGCAAGGAGGACCTTGCAAGAGAGTTTGAGATGAAGGACATGGGTCTCATGGATTACTTTTTAGGCATGGAGGTGTGGCAGAGAGATGGGGAAGTATTTGTGTCTGAAGGCAAATATGCCAATGAGATACTTAGGTGCTTCCAAATGGAGATGTGTAAGCCCATGGAGACTCCTCTAGCAAGTAACTAGAGGAAGGAGGATGCTACTTCAGGTGAGGTAGTAGCTGGTATTGTTTATTGACAGCTTGTGGGTTCACTTATGTATCTAGTGAACACACAACTGGATTTGTGCTTTTCGGTGAACCAACTGAGTCAAGCTATTGTACAGCCAACCAAGTTATTTTGGAAGGTGGCAAAGCATGTGCTGAGATATCTCAGAGGCACTACAAAGTATGGATTATGGTACAAGCGGACAGAGGGAGTGAAGCTCTAAGGCTTCACAGATGCAGATTGGGCAGGTAGTCCATCAGACAGGAAGAGCACTTTTGGAGGAATCTTCAACCTTGGGTCAGCTACAGTTTCTTGGTATAGCAGGAAACAGAGATCAATTGCACTTAGCTCAACAGAGGCTGAATACATGGCTGCTAGTCAGGCTACATGTGAGGCCATCTGGATGCGGAAGATTCTAGTGGGATTGTTTGGTCAGATGATGGATCCTACCGTGATATATTGTGATAATCAGAGTTGCATTAAACTCTTTGAGAATCCAGTGTTTCAGGACAGGTCCAAGCATATAGATATCTGCTATCATCATCTACGGGATTGTGTGGTCAAGAGGATCATGATGTTGCTATACATTTCGACCGAGGAATAGGATGCAAATATTTTCACAAAGGCATTGTCAAAGGGCAAGTTTGAGTTCCATAGAGACAGGATCGAGGTTGCTAATAATCCCTTTCTTGTTGAGAGGGAGTGTTGAAAAGCGTGCAACAAGAAATGCTAAATTTAGAATGTGTTAAAAACAGAACTCCTAAAAATAGCACTTCTAAAAATAACAGTTTGGCCAATGAGTATTTTGGCCACCTTGGGTGAGAGGTGAAACTGTTAAAAATAGAATCTTCTAAAAATAACATTTCTAGGTCACTTCCTATTTTTAGTAGTCCCTGGTCTAACTATAGGAAGTAAAAATGAATTTGGTCTTAGCAAGACTTTAAAATATTAATTAATTAATCTCCATGAGTTAATTAATTATGGAAAATTAAACTTGAAGTTTTTGTGAGAACATGCAATTAGTTGTCCCACTTATTGAGGAATTTATCCCTGATTTTCTCCACTGATTGAGGAATCAAGTATGAGTTCTATAATGAGAGGATTAGTTGACTTAGTTTTACTTAGTCAAGTCCAGTTAGATTAATTTAACAAGTTGTTAAATTAATGAGATATAGTTTGTTAATGGTTGCATGCATGTGACAACTATTATTTTAGATAACTGAGCATTCCCTCATGGATAACTGATGCATGTCAGTTCAGAGAGTGACCCAGTTGAGATCAGATGAGGCACAGTGTACTGTCAGATTCTTGGATATTTCTAGTAAGTATTCCTTGCATGGATAAGGATCTATTTGCAAGAGAAATACATAATATAGGAGATTGGAGGACTTGTGGCCTATACATTGAGGCCTAGGTAGTCTATGATCTTCATCTTTTGATTGCAGAGAGTACAAGATAGCTATTGAGACGATTCTGTTTGTAAATAGAAGAGGATTTCCATTTGATTGATAATACATATAGGGGTTTTATGCTGGTGCTTTCCCCAGTGATATATCTTGTGTTATGGTTGATTATTTCTCTTGATCAGTTATATGTGTTTATGCTTGATGTTGCTCATGAAATCGATTATGCTTTCACTTAATGTTTTGTAGAATTAGATCAAGTATCATGCTTTAGTACATTGCATATATCAGTTTGATCTACAGGTGTGAAATTTCTATGGCGCCTCAACTCCATAGTTGGTAGTAAGACACATTTTTGGTCTACAGTTAAATATTTGATGCTCGTGGTTCTAAGAAATTCTATGTTAAATTAGTGAATGTTTTGTGTCAATAATTAATAGCTCTATTTGATGTAATTAGTTTGTATTTTGTGTCGTTACAACTTCTAGAGGAGTTGATGCTCTAATACATTCTTAAGTTTCCCATTTCTAGCTGGTGGTTGGGTTGCTTGTTAAGGGTACTTCTTGCTTCCTCAGTTTGTTTTTCTCTCTTATCTTGCACTGAATAATTTGGATCCTTTATTTTTTGTTTTTTAGTTAGCGTTGGTCTTATGTTATTTGGTTGGCATATGTGCGCTAACATTTTGTCTTGACCCTTTGAACTCCTTGGTGCTTTGATCTTTAATTTCCATGTTGAGTTCTAGACTCTTTCTCATCCCTATAGGTTTCTCTCTTCCTTCCCTTGATAACCTCTATCCAAGGCCTGAGATTCTTTGCCATTAGGTCATCATGTCTAAGAAGAATATGAGAAACAATTGAGGAGGCGAAGGCCATGGCCCTCAAGGCTATAGTTGAGCTTAGCAGCTGACATAGGAAGTTTCTAAAACTTTTTATTCTATTGTTCCTCTGGACACCCGCAATGAAATCCATCACCTTGAATCAGAGATATTGGAAGATGTTTCGCAATGCTTTCCTAACCTTGGCCATACCAAGGGAAAACGGAAGCAATACCTCAATTCCATTTCTTTACACTACAAGATGAAGATCCTCTCAGGTAGGGTCTTAAAAGGAAAACATGAAGAAAACATAATATCTTTGTTGCATTGAATTACATCAAATGTCTTCAATAAAATCAACAAGTTTTCCTGGAAAGATTGGAAGCCAGGATTGCTCATATATAAAGTCACTTCAAGTGTGATATAAATTCTTAGGGCTTCATGGATCCAGTGCCAAGGATACTACACCAGTCACTTATTCTGATTCTTAAATGTCTGCAATGTTGGACAAAATCTTTTTGTGATGTAGAATGGTGATTGAAATAAATGTTTTGAGAAAGACATTTGTATTTTGGATAATTTTCCTATATTGTAGGTGGTTAAAATTATCTAGTTTCCTACGAGGTAGATTGAAAATTCCTACACAACTCTATTTGATCTATGGCCAATTAGATGATATAACTTGATATCCTGTTTTTCTCAGGTAATACAAATTTAAATTCATAAAAAAAAGTTCAAGTTTAAATGTAACTCATTACCATTTTAATCTCTAGGCTAGTACCAACGATCCCCAAGCTAGTACCTAGCAAGAAATTTATTTTTAAAGTTATTTTAAGATAGGGAACTAGCAACGTCACTAGATATATGCAATAAATCACAAGCTGCATATATCAAAAGCTCATAGTTTAGCGTAGGATTGAGATGTTGAGAGAACACTAGAAACTAGAGTTGAGATTCCAGACTTCAATGGGATGCCTATCCTTCCACCCTTACTATGACATGCCATTTGAAATCAGGTGGAGAGGATAACATCTCAATGAGACAACCACCCCGTCATCCCATGAGGAGACACTTAGCAATATATAATATAATATATATATATATATATATATATAATAATATATATATATATATATATATATTTTAACCACATGGTGAATCGGTAACTGCTAGTCCTGATCTATGGGAGACCTAGGATCAATCCTTGTAGCTGCCTCTATAACACCAGGAGTACATCCAACTACATGCAAGTCGATACAATCCTATGATTTTAGCAAGAGATAGACTCACGTGCCGCCAAGACAGAATTGGGGAATCTGCCCCTTAAGCTACCACCATAGCAGGTCAGTGTACTCAATGAGATTTGAACTGCGGTCTCCTACTTAGCAAGGGTCAAGATGTCTAAAGACACAGTTATGAGGGGTCCCCCATAGAGGGGGCACTTACCCTTTTAACCTTATCATAATAAGCTAAAGTCTTGTTGTGAGAGATAAACTAGTATAGATCCATCTTAACCACTCATCTACCAAGCAACGAATGATCAAATCTCTTGATATATAAACCTTTTTGGAGTGCAAAATCTGAAAAATGATTTGTACCTCAAAAAATCTAATCCTTTTCAACCTTTGATAAATCTGCAGTTAAAATGGTGGTGTATATATATTGCCTTATTTAATGAATAAATGGATATAATGTCTAGAAAGTCTTTTTGGGCACTTGGATTGTGTTTTCTGTCATTAATATATTTTTAAAGACACTTCAATATCATTTAACTTTGCATAGTGAAATATTTTATTTATGACCCACATTACCTGTTATAATCACTTACAAGGATTAAACCTAGGTGGAGAGGATTCCAATACTTCATCCTAACCACCCAAGATAACCCCAACAAACATAGTGAGAGTGATATTATTGATGTTTTGTAATGCTTTTAATTAAACCTAACTAAATGAGTATATTCATTTTAGAGTGATATTATTGATGTTTTGTAATGCTTTTAATTAAACCTAACTAAATGAGTATATTCATTTTTGTTTTTATTATAGTGGACATGTTTTTTTTATTTAGAGTATATTTTATTTTTATTAAAAAAAACACGTGTCTACTTGAGGTTGAATATGGAAGGATCTACGTATCTCCCTCATATTGTGCCATAAAATGTGTCTCTTAGTGCAACAAAGTGCAAAACCTACCTCCCAGCCATTTTATTAAATCACGTGAATGATTCATTCAACTTAAAATTAAGATTAATCATTGGAATTTGATCACTACTCTTCAATATTTTTATCCCCATATTACATTTTAAATCAAGATATACCCTTCCCTCAGGAGTAGTCCACTTTTTAGGAATACCCAATCCCATTAAGATGTGTTACAGAATGGAGTAAAAAAAAATTGAAATAGTGTCAAATAAACTGAGTAAATGAAATGAGTTGTTAACTCCCTCACTACCAAACAATGATTCTCCAAAATAAAATACTTAACCTGTAATGATTATACAAAGCCTCTCCACTTTTGCTTGGTCATTAAAACAATCCGGGAATAAAAAAAAAAATACAAAGCGCCTCCACTTTTGCTTAGTCATTAAAACAGTCCGGGAATAAAAAAGAAAAAGAAAAAGCTTGCTTAGTCATTAAAACAATCAGTAAATAATTAAAAAAAAAATTAAAATAGTGCAGTGACATCACCACAAAATTCTTCGAATGCCCACGAATCCCTCATTGGGCAAGTTATCGGCCTTACGTGTCCGTCCTTTACAACTCATGTCTGACACGTCATTATTCCATGGATATGGGGTGTATAAATTTAACAACTTCATGACGTATAAGCGTCACCTTATCACGATATATCTAGTTTATCCATATCCCCGTCTCCACGTAAGTCAATATAATCTTTGACTTTCTTAAGTCTAGCTTCTAGTTTAGAGATTATTGAAATTGAAAATAATTTTAAAAGCCCTCGTTTTAAAATATTGGTAAATTCACCATCACCTTTTGACAAAAGAAAATCATTAGAATAAAATCAGATTTTATGATTATGATGTGAACACCATAGCATCTAAAGAAAATGATGGGATATGGTTTTAAGATTTGGAAATCTGATTTTCACAATAAAATAAAGAAATAATATAATATATAATATATGTATGTAAAGTGGATGTCAGCTCAAAGTTGGATAATAAAAAAAGGAAATAATATAATATATGTATGTAAAGAGGATATCAGCTTTGTTATAGATATAGATTAAATTTGAAATTCGTGAAGATTTTTTGATTTTAATGTGCAAGATTATATATTAATGTTTTAAATTTTTTAATAATTAATTTTAATAATTTAAAGTTATAATTATTATTTTAAATATAAATATTATAAGAGCGTTTAGTCTAATTTATAGATGAAATTATTGTTTTTCACAATATATTTTTTGGTTTATAATCAAAATTTTGTAGAGATTTTAAAAATTTGAGTTTAAGTTGTTTAATCTCTAGAATTCGAGTGTCTCAGAGTTTTTTAGTGTGCTGAATTCATTCCTGCATTCAAAAATATATTTTAGGTAACAAAAAATGTCATTCTTGCTTGAAATTTTACAGTTGGATTTTTGTGGAAAAACTATTTAGTCTATAAATTAGACTAAGCTTTACATAAGTAGCAAAGAATATTAATATTTATTATTTAAAATCAACTTAATAAAATGTCATTGAGGATCACAAGAATTTTAATATTTATTAATTTTGATGTACTTTTTTTTGGTCAAGTAAGAATGGAGCTTTCTATTAATCGAACAAGTACATTACATATGTTACAGGGTAAACCAAAGTCCTTTCGTTTACCAAAAAATAGTCCACATAACCTATCAGAAGAAAAATTGGCTTTAAACCTCTAAAACTTGGAACCATTCACTCTATCGGAAAATAAGGATTGCACAGGAAATACACAAAACATTACTCGCAACCCATAAGGTTTGACATAAAAAATAATACATCCGCGACTATAAAAAACTGACGTCCGTCTCATTCAATGATCCAACAGCTAATGTCGAATTGCTAAATCACATTTTGAGAAATCAAAATTCCAACTCCACCTCCTTCCTTCGAACGGCGAACAACCACTTGCATGACCGAACCTCCATCGTTGATCTACCCTTCGTGGATCCAACAATCCAAGCTGATTTCGAGTGGACAAGTAGCACGAGGATTAATTGCCTGAAAAGTGGTTTCCTGTCTCCTCCTCGCTGCTACGTGTCGCTTGAAGAGTGGAATCGGAGGCCATTCTTGAAAAATCGGTTACCACTTAGACACGCCTGAAATACCATTTGTGGTTCGAGAAACCATTTCCGCGCGAATTAATTTCTGCGCTTTTCCGCCAAGCGAAGATCGCCGATCTATCCCATCGGATGACTCTCATTCTTTCCGCTCTGCATCGTTGATCTTCTGCTGATCGTTGGAATTGCGCTTAAACCCCAGTGTCTCTGCCATACTCTGTTTAACACTTAGACACTCATAGATAACAATAATTTGTTAATCTATGGGTCACCATCGATCCATACAGTGATCGATGGTCGATTAAACCTGCAACACTTCCAATATCAGTCCTCACGCCACTGCATCCTTGGTCATCCTCTGCAGACCTTAATCTTCAAACTCAAATCCAATGGAATACTAATTGCAACACAATCTTCGGACTTCTGCCAAACAACAGGCAAACAATTTAGGATTCCTTATCATCCTGCCTGTCTCCTGATCCTCTTCTATCCAGCCTGTCAATCCATTGCTTCCTATCTTTGGCAGCCTGATAGAGATTGTCCTCTAATAGTTTACCTGGGGGTAACAATTCCCAAACGTGCCGAGTGTCCCTTTCCTTATTAGTCACTCCTTCATTCGCTAAACGATCAACTAACATGTTAGATTTTCTTTTCATTTTCTTTTCACATGGACAAAGCTTATTGTTTTTAAGGTTTGCAAGTGAGTGTAGATACGGTGAAAGATCTGCGATAACCTCCAGCATTTCGACACTTTATCCAGTGATGTACCATTACATATTTTGTTGGTCGCTCTAATAATCAATTCCGAATCTGATTCAATGATGACATTATGTGAATTTGAATCCACCAAGATTTCCAAGCATTGCTCTAATGCCATGAGTTCTGCCATGTTATTAGTGGCCTTCCTCAAGTGGCCATGAAATATATTCTTTATTTGACCCTATTCATCTCTTATAATACCCCCAAAACCAACTAACCCTAGGTTTCCCTTAGAAGCTCCGTCTATATTAACCTTTAAGAAACCATGTGGAGAAGGCTTCCAAATATTTATATCTGCATTTGTTTGGTTCACACCCTTGATTATGCCCTGTGGGCTTATAGATTGGAGACCCAAATGTAGTAGAATACTCGCATCTTGCGGCAGAGGAGGGGCCTTAGGAAGTGACCTCAACAAGCTATTGATTGTATCTTTGAGTTGCCTTAAAATTTGGTCAATTATGTGTTGGGGCTTGCTTGCTTTGTTCATGAAGATCCAACTATTGCACTCTTTCCAAACATTCCAGATGACAAAGCCTAGAACCAGAGTCCAGGCTTTATTAATGATTTCATTCCTTGAGAATTTTTTCCTCCAATTCTTCAAAGTGTTGGAGGTGTTGAGTCTGTCCCTATCAGTGTATCTGAAGATGGAGGCCACCCATTCCCACACGGTGGAGGTGAAAGGGCAGAGGTTGAGAAGGTGATCCATCGTCTCGTCTTGTGAGCCACAAAGATAGCATTTGGATGGTCTAGTGAAGCCTTCTTTTAGGGGATTCTCCCAAGTTAAGATTTTCATTTGATGAACTAGCCAAATAAATAACTTTATTTTCATCTAGTGGGGGCTTTGCCAAATATTCTTCCAAGCTTGATCAGGGTTTATACAGTTAAATCCTGTTACTACTTGTTTAGCTTCTTTGAGGTTAAAGTTTCCTTCGGTGTTCTTTCCCCATCTTAGTTGGTTAGACAAGGAGGATACCAGAATCCTCCTATGTTCGAGATCCTAGGTAAGAGAGTCTGCCTGGGCCTTCAGAGGACTCTCTTCACTGTGGCTTAAATCCTTCCAAGTTCTCCATTTTCCATTGTTCCTATCCTGGTCCCATAAGTCTTTTACCATAAGTAGACCTTTGTTGTTTGTGTCATTCTTGAGAGCTGCTAATTCATCCTTATATAAGTTGGGTTCCTGTTGCCAGTTGTCCTCCCAAAATCGAGCTAGGTTCCCAGCTCGAACTTGCCAGAAACTATGTTGCTGAACAATACTTTTATTTTCCCAGGCAAGGTTCCAAATATGGGAGCCCTTAATATGCCCTGACATTCTAATGTGATCCTTTTCCTGCCAATTCTTGGCATATTTTTGTTTCCAAAGCTTAGCCCAGGGAGTTATCGATTCCTTGATCCACCTCCACTAGAGTTTAGCTCTCGAAACTCTGCTGATGGTTTCAGGATCATGAAGCCCCAAGCCACCATGGCTCTTGGGTTTGCAAATCTTGTCCCAGGCCACTAAAGCCCATTTCTTTTTCTCTTCTCCTCTGCCCCATAGAAATTCCCTTTGTATGCTCCTGATCTGTTGCTTAACTCCTTTAGGAGCAGCAAGAGTTGAGAACATGAACATGGGAATGGCCTGCAGGACAACTTGTGTGAGCACAAGGTGCCCCGCCAAATTTAAAGACCTACATGTCCATTTTCTGATCTTGTCCTGAAGTTTATTTATAATTGGATCCCACACTTCCTTGCTGAGAGGTTTATCTGTGAGAGGTATGCCTAGATACTTGGAAGGTAGCTGGTCCCTTTGAAACCCAAGAATTCTGGTGGTATTTCTTTGAATAGCAATGTCAGTGTTAAAGATTTTTTTTTTTGATTTGTTGAGGCTTACCTCTGTGCTAGCAATCATAGCAAAGTCATTCATAACCTGTTTGATTGTTCTGGCTTCCCTGACTGTGGGTATTCCCTATAGCATTGTGTCATCCACAAATTGTTGATGAGTGTTAGCCGCTCCATCTAAGGTGAGTTTGATACCATGGATTCTTCCTTCAACATTTTCCATTTTAATCGCTCTTCCTAGCCCTTCCATCATGAGAACAAAGAGGAAGGGTGAGAGCGGATTCCCTTGTCTGAGACCTTTGGAGGGTGTGAAGAGTCTTGAAGGAGCACCATTAAGTAGGATGGAGAAGCTAGTCATGGTAACTAGTGCCATAACCCATCTTATCCAATTTTGGTTGAAGCCAAAGGCTCTTAGAACTGCCCTTATATAATACCAACTTAGTTTTTTGTAAGCTTTTGCTAGGTCCAGTTGAATGATCATACCAGCTTGTTTGTTGCTTTTGAGAGAGTATACCACCTCATGAACTTGGATGATATTGTTGAGGATTTGTCTTCCTTCCACATAGCCCGTTTGCTCCTCTGAGATCAGAGTTGGTAAAAGAGGCTTGAGTCTATTGGCGATCACCTTGGAAATAATTTTATACACCACATTACATAAAGCTATGGGTCTGAATCCCTCCAGAGTCATGGATTTTTACTGTTTTGGGATCAAAGCTATGAAGGAAGCATTAAAAGCCTTCAGAACCTTTTTTGGTTCACTCAAGGATATCTTGATTGACTATTTTCCAACATGCTTTGAAGAAGTCTACATTGAACCCATCCGGGCCTGGAGCTTTTCCATTTTGTATTTCATTGATCACTTCATTGACCTCCTCTTTTGAAACTGGCCTGTTAAGATTGTGGTTATCTTCTCTGGTAACCAACTGAGGGATATATTGAGTGAAACGACTGATGAACCTGGGTCTATCCCCCAGAGGCTCCTCTGCAATACTGAGGATTTAATGTTGTACAAGGAGAGATTCCATGTCTTTGTGAGAGATGATTTCTCTCCCTTGAGAGTCTTTGAGGTTTGTGATTTTGTTGTGTGCCCTGTGATCCATTGTGGATTTATGAAAGAACTTCATGTTTCTTTCTCCCTCTTCAATCCACTGTATCTTTTACTTCTATCTCCAGAAAATCTCCTCTTGCAAGCACCGTCTTCCCATTCTTCCTGCAAAGAATCAACTAGCTTTTTCCGTTCCTCTGTAAAGCCCTCTATGATGTTGATGTGATTGATCTCATGGAGTTTTTGCTCAAATTCTCTTTTGGCTTTGAAGATATTGCCAAATTCCTTTTTGTTCCAACCTTTAAGCTTGGATTTGATATGTTTAAGTTTCTGTTGGAGCAGGAACATTCTAGTGCCTTGAATGTTTAGATCCTCTCTCCACCATTTGCCAATATTACTGGTGAATTCAGGATGAGAGAGCCATGCATTCTCAAACCTGAAAGGTCTATTTCTTGGTGTACCCATAAAAGTGGCTTCCAGTTGTATAGGCCAATGATCCGAACCTCCAAAGGGAAGAATAGAAGCTATTATGGCAGGGCTTGAGAGAAAGATCTACTCTAAGATAATAAATCTATCTAGTCTAGATGCGACTTGTGAAGCTCCTCCCCTTTTGCTGTTCCAGGTGAAGGTCCCATTTATTGTTCCAGTGTCCACTAACCCCATGTTCATTATGAAGTTCTGGAAGGCCATGGAGTCTTTGCCTAGCTATTTGATACTGCCTTTTTTCTCTGTAAGAGATCTTATCATATTGAAATCTCTTGCAACGATCAAGGGCATATTAGGGTCTTTTGCTCTTAGTTCCTCAAGGGAGGTGAGAAGCTTGAGTTTGTCTTCTTGCTTTTGAGGTCCATAGACATTTGTGATCATGTATATCTCCTTATCACCTAAAGGTTGACAAACCAAAGAAAGGTAGTAGGATTCCAAATTTCTATGGATCCCACAACGTGAGAACCCCCCCCGCTGAGTTTTTTGCTTTAACCTCTAGATACTCATACTTGATTAGCCATTTATTATGATTTTCACTAATCTTATCCATCGAACATTTTGTCTCCTGAATAAAAACCATATATGGTTTTTCTTCTTTTATTCTAGTACTGAGATTTCTTTGTTTCCTTCTATTTCCTATGCCTCTAATATTCCAAGCTGTGAGCTTCATTAAGAAAGTTTTGTAAAGGAGTAATTGGTAGGCTCTTTCATCTTACCTGAGTTAATCAATAGTTTCCCACATTCATTCAACAACTCCTTCTATGTTTTTCTTCCTCTTTTCCTGCCTTGGTTCTTTGGCAATTGTGCCTGTGTCTCCTCCATCATTTTGACCCCTCTATGTTCTTGGCTTTCATGATTTCTTTTGACTCCAGTTCCCTTCATTTGTGATCTCCATAGGAAGAGTTGTTTAACCCTATCATATTCCTCTTTTGGTAGGGAGTTCACTCCTTTGGTTGTTCCTTGTTCCAGAAATTTCTCTAGATCCATCTTTTCCCTATCTAGAATCTCCTGCAGTTCATGGTCCTCTATTCCCGCCTCACTTGGAGTCATCTCATGGTTCCTATTTATCTCCATCATGTTTTTAATGATATCTTCCATGCTGTCATCCCTTTCCTTCTCAGTGATAATGTTCTCCATTTCCTAGTTTGTTTCTTTGTTTCCTTCTTCTTCTTCTATGATCTTAAAGCTATTGTGGCTCTATTGTCTTTCCTCATTGATCTTATTTTGCAGCCTATTTTTGCCTTTCCCTTTGCCCCCAACCTTGGTAAAACCCTCAGGATTTTTATCTACAGTGATTTTCACATTTCTCTCGATGTTGTTTGTTGGGAAGTCTCTATATAGATGCCAATGCTCATGGCATTTGCGACACTTAAATGGGATGTGCTCATAGTCCACCACCTGTACCCATTCTTCATCATATAATTCTAAAATTATCGCATCCGGAAGTGCTCCAGATAGGTCCATTTCCACACAAATCCGGGCGAAGGAGGTGTATTTTCCTTTTAGAGTCGCATATGAGATCTTTAGAAAATGCCCCAGTTTTTTTCCTATTGTTTTCAACGATTCTGGTAACCAATAATCTAGAGGAAGGGAGTATAGTCTGATCCATACCGGTACCGATGAAAATGTCTTGCATTTCGGAACAAAGTTCATTATCCATGGCCACATGTAGAGGCCTGCAACAACGTAGAAATATGGTCCTCCTTCAAACACTCTGTCTTTATCCTCTAGGCTTGTGAATACCACTGTGAAAAAGCTCTTGGATCCCAGATGAAGGTGTATTTCCCCCTTTAACTTCCAGTGGCTCCTTATCCAGACATGCAACGCCCTCTCCGTCGGCCATATTCCCATGAATTTGCACATGACCGCATGTTCCATCATATGATTCCTATGCGCTTGTAGCGCAAGGTCGCTCAAGATGACCCAAGGAATGGTGTTCAACTTAGGTTTCCAGACCCTAGATGTCCTTATAGAAGTAGGTTTTTGACTACTATCCCCTTTCTTCTTTTCCTTACTAGCTTCCTGCTGCTTCCCTTCCTATTCATGAGGTATGTTTCCTCCCAATGTGTCTGTGTTACTTGCCCCTGTTGCCTTCTCCTGAGGCTTCTTGAAACACTGCTTTCCTGTGTCCTTGCTTCTATCCTTAACTACTTGACTGTAGGAGGGAGCAGCACTCCCCCTACGCGTCTCGTCATGGTGCCCAACGTCAAAACCCTAACCCTAGTTCAAGTTGCAGAGCCTTCCGCGCATAAATTGATCTCCTTCTGCAACTTTCATTACTAATTTTGATGTACTTATGTTAACCCATTTAAAATATTAAATAAAATTAAGAATATATATACAAGTAGTCTTTAAGCATACTTTTTTGGAAACTTTTTTGGTTTTTTTTTTGGGATCTAATTTGTCTTGAATCCAGCAGGGATCCATTCAAATCACAAGTTTGATAGGTGAATTCTCACAATTTTGATAGGTGAATTCTTCACAATCAGTGCCATAGGGGTTTTTTGAGGATGCTAAATCCATAGATGTTGTAAAAAAATCCAATTTAAACAACACAAATGAAGAGTTGGACATAAATTTGTTTGTCATTTTCTAGCTAGAAATCCACCAAAAACTCTAAAAAGTCACACTTAAAGACGCTCTCTCTCTCTCTAAAATTTTAATTTTAATTATAATAGATTATTAATTTAAATGAATAATGAGATTTTTCTTTCAGATTAATCACATAATTAAAATTTAGTTAACATTTGGAACCATCTAATAATATTATGAAATTAAATTCTTTGAAATATAAAAAAATTTAAATTTAAATAATTGTTAATTATCATTTAAAATCAATTTAATAAAATATGATTGAGCCTCATAGACATTTTTAATATTTATTAATTTTAATGTACTTTTCATTTACCTATTTACTCTTTACTCTCTCTCTATATATAATTTAATTGAAATATATCCAAGGGAAAATGAATAATGAATTATATATATATATATATATATATACTCTTCCTCTCTATATATATAATTTAATTGAAATATATCCAAGGCAAAACAAATTTAATTGAAATATATATATATAAAAGTAAGTTAATTGAAATATTTTAAAAGGCAAAGTGAAATTTAAAATTTTAATAATGGTTCTTTTTTAATATCTAATAAATTCAAATTTTAAGTATTTATATTGATATTATAATAATTATTTTTTAATAAATTTATAATAGTTGTATAATTTTAAATTAGAAAGTAATGGTTAATTATTTAAATAAGGTTTTTGATGGAAAATGGTAAATTGTACGTAGGTTTAGTTTGAGAAGGATTCATAGATAAGAAGCTAGAAAAATCATCTTTACCTAGATCAACTCACCTAAAATCCATTCCTTACTCAGGAAAATCATGGTGGGGAAATAAATAATCAAAGTTAAAATATCCCACAAAGGCAAAGCTTTTCATGTGGCTACTTCTACATAATAAGGCCTCTGCTTAGAATAATCTCCAAAAGCGATCTTTGCAAGGGTTAGGTCAGTGTTCACTTTGTCTACAAGAAGCTACAAAAATGAGTGGTATTTTCCACCAATGTCCTTTCATCGAAGGGGTATGGGTTAAAATTTGTTAATCATAAGGATAGTCTTACACATGGGAAGGAGTATCTATAGCCAAGGCACTATCAATTAGTGGCTTCCCATGACTTCTACACCCACACACTACAATCCTCTTTTGTTCTTCTATTTAACCATCCAAACCAACTCATTTGGGCCCAAAAACTTAAAAGGAGTTACAGTCCAAAGACTGGTAATGCATCCCTCACCCAATAAAATCAACAAACCCCTCCTTTGTAGTGGTTAAAGAAATTATGGAAGCTAAAATATCCTCTTTGTAGTGGGGAAAATAATTATGGAAGCTAGAATATCTTGCAAAGGTGAAGAATTTCATGTGGCTATTTCTTCATAATAAGGGCCCTATCAAGGAAAATCTCCAAAAATGTCTTTTTAGGGGCCAGGCTAGTGTTTTATTTTTCGATAACAAGATGAAAGAATAAGTCATATTTTCCTCTAATGTCCTTACACCCAAGAGCAATGGATTGAAATTTGTTAATCACAAGGACAATCTTACACATGGGAAGGGGTATCTATAGTTGGGGCACTATCGAAATGGTTCTCCTCCTCACACAAGAAGCACCATAAAGCTCTTCCCCTGGCCATTGTGTGGGGGGGTATTGTTTGAACACAATCATGGTACTTTTGAGGACAAGGAACCTTGCACTATCAAAATTTCCACTCAACATTTAGCTATAAAGGATTACTTGAGTTATCCTCCAAAACCTACCTTGAGGCCTCCTCTTCCTAATCCAAAAATATAGACAGATCACCCCCGAGTGTTTCTTGATGGAGTAGCCCAAATGGCTCCTCTTAAGGGGGGTGGAGGGGTAATTCTATTCTTATCACCATCCCACCAAATTTCTTTCTTAGTAAGGTTGGGGCCTGTTGAAGGTTGGAATATCTTTGCATCAACATTAGGGAATACTACTTGGCTAGGAACTTAAGGAAGCTTCTTTTCCATTGAAAATGGTGTGTCCGACTGGGGATAAAGGGACTAGTTTCCCGTTTAAAGGGATATAAAAAAATAATAGAAACAAAATGAGACTAATTGAATGATTCAAAGGCTAGAGATGATATTACTAAAACTTATCCTACTTACTTCCCAGGAATAATATCTCTTTATATGTGATTCATATAAATATTTCACAAAGCATGCAACAATATAGATCATTAAATGCTTTATGAAAGGAAAATTGATAAAATAAACTAAATTAATTAAATAGTTAATCAATTTAGTTGATTAAAACTTAATCACATATAATAATTTGTTATCTCATATACAATCACAAATGATACAATCCTACACATCAATAGTGACAATGTATGAATAGTTTCAGAGCATTTATATAATGAAACAACTTATAATAAATTCACTATCTATTTCAATGAAACATAGTAGTAATATAAAGATAATAGTATTTGATACATCATTACTCTACTCATAAAATTATAGTTTTAGGTTCTGCTTCTCAATAAGATAACTTTGGATTTAGACAATAGTGCAAGTTCAAAGTTGTCTTTCAAAAATTCAGAACCCCTTTCTAAATGCATGAAAGGGGTTCTAATAACCTATTAATATTACAAAAATAGTAAACTAGATACAAAAAAATTTAGAAAACTTTAACAAACTAAGCTAAAAATAAATCAAAACTAAACATAGACATTTGTTGCAACAAGAAATTCATGACTATGCTCCAGGTTGATTCTTCATTCGTTCTCTAAGTCCACATATGTCCGTCATTGGCTCTTCAATGGGGGGGGGGGGGGGGGGAATGAATTGGATGCATGCACATTTGTCTTGTGAACACTGCATCATTGAGTGCTGGAATGAATAGAGTCATTTCATTAGAGAAACATCTCAACACTAGCCCCTGACTATGTGGTTTCACTAAGAAATGCTGATAACCTTCAAGGTTCACTTTTGATATCGCTGACATTTTTGTTGGATGCTTCTTGCCATGACTGCTTTAGAGTTTTGACATCTAGAAAAGTGTTCTTCAACCATTCTTGTATTAGATTGGCTTTCCATAAGGTATCGGTGATATACTCGGTGAAGTTTGAAGCAAGATTTCTGGCTCTGATAATAACCATTTCTGCTTATTTCATTTTGATGTCCTAGTCGCCGAAAAAGATATCCTTTTGAGATTCTTCAGTTCGAGGAAGATCAACTGATTTTCCTTTAGCACTATCTTTCCAATCTATATACTCAAAGAATTTCTCTTCAATTTCTTCATAGAACATCTGCATATCGGACATCTAGTTAACTAGAGAATCATTAGTTTTACATGAATCATGAATTAAAGCTAATATGTGACCAAAGACAACATGTTGCTTAGTGATGAGTGTATCTAGTACTCTTGCTTCCTTTCATATTTCATTTATTTTTGGACTATCCTTCAACTGGTTAATATTTTGTTGCAATTGTTGTACCTATGCATATTTGTCTTTGATTTCAAATTCAAACTATAATTTTAAGTTATCAAAACTTTTCTGTAACTCAGAAAGTTTTTCTTGCCCTTGTTGCTCAATCACTTTTCTTTGATTTTGGAAATATTATTCTAATTGAATAATCCTCTAGTCTTTTTCCTTCATAAGAAGTTGTATTTCGACTGCTTTGTCAATAGTAGCACTAGCGTAAGATCCTGTAAACTGTGAAAGCCTATTTAATTCTTCATCAAGAGATGTTTGTGCTCCTTTCCAGAGAATTTGAAAAGGAGTCTCGTCTAAAATGGATGCTTGTGCTTGTTCTATATTTCTCTTCTTTCTAGACCCGCTCATTACTAATTTATGCTTTGGACTGCAAAATAAATCTAGAGGAGGAATTTCTTCAATCTTTAGGACTATTTTGGATGTGGGAAATGCTGGGATAATTTCCATATCTTCAACAACAATAGTTTTATTGGTAGCCTCATCAGCATTAGTTTTGCGTGGTTATATCTTCCGGATCCATTTCATTTTGTTATTTTATGCATCGACATTTCGAACTATCCTCTGTAGTTCATCATCAAGATTTAGATTAGTTTTTTCAGGAGTCTTAGGAACAATAGTCTTTTCAGGAACCTCAACAGTGAACAAGGTTGTCCCTTTAGTTTATGTGTCTTGCTCTATTTTTTTGTTGACTATTGTATTTACATCCTGAGTTTCTTCAGTAGATAAAACACGATTAAATTCCTCCCATTCTTCATCCAAATTATTTTCTTCTTTAATTTTCATTGTTTTCTCAACAACTGTAGTGGCTATCTATGAAACCTTGGAAATAATTGAATTATTTAAAGAGGAGGCTAATGTATTTGAAACTTCAGGCTTTTGTCAAGACTGTCTTAACAAAATTTCTGGCAGATGGGCTATTCTCCGCTCTCGATATTGATTAAACTTAATAAATTCTTCAGGATTTAAGCATTCTGCTGCTAACTTTTGAACCATAATATATTATGGAAACATCTCAAATAAATCATTGAATTCATCAAGCTCATTTGAAAACTACCTCATTCTGGCCTATGCCGTGACACCTTTTGCAACACCATTAGGATCATATTGTTTGTTTGGAATGGTTGGAAAACTAAAAGCTTTAATTTGGTCAATTTCAATTTGAGCATGCCTGAGATTTTCCAACACATAGTTACCACAAGGGATAGGAAAGGAAGGCCAAAGAGTTTTCTTGGCATCCTTGAGTACTTTAGTCAAGCCATTACTCATTGTTTGGTAGGAAATTTCTTTGGCCAGTAATTTATCCGGAACAAAAAGATGCATAACATGAGGATGGGAAAGACTACCAAAAACTCAAATATGAGTAAATGTCTCTTCCCCAAACCACTTTCCTAGTGGATTTAAGTCCTATTAGCTTCAACTGAGAGTTTAGGCAGTTTGCTTCCAAAGACCTCTTGGAAGATAGCCACGATAATTTCATGATAGATTTTATAAAAATGATGATGATACTTGGTTTCCCATAAGATATCCAGGTAAACAAAAGTAAGGGTGGGGAAAATCGTCATAACTTTTGTTTTGAGCATCAGATTGAAATTTCGTAAGAAGTTGCAGGAAGAGGACGGATTGTAGTTTCATGTGTATATGTTTTAGACCCAAAGGTCAAAATGGTGACACGTGGCACTTCATACAAATTCGCTCTTCTAAAAAGGTATATAATCAGGTCATCTTGGGCGATTGTGCATAACTCTTTCTTGGAGAATCTAAATTTGATTAGACTGGTGGCATTGGAAAGAGGACATAGAGGGATACTATAGGTCACAATTTCAAAACTAGATGATTTGAAATTACAGAGATACATCATATTCAATATCGAGCTCCTACAAAGTGAAAAAAAAGTGTGTATTTTTTTTTTTAAAATTTTGCATAAGATTGTTTTGAAAAATTAGATTGAAGGAATTCAAAGGGAATAGTGAAGAATTATTAGCATTAATTAATGCCTCGAAGAAAGAAAATGGAAACACCTAGTAAGCAACCTGAAAGCTTTAGCATGACTCGTGAAGAAGAGGAAGAAATGCAACATGATATATCAAAATTACAAGACCAAGCACAACAAATTTCACTCTCACTAAAGGTAAATGAAGCCGAGATGAATGGCGTGGAAGCTAAGATGAATGGCATGGATGATAAGATGGAAGAATTGAAGAAAAATTTGAATAAGTTGCTACACGAAATGGTCACTAATGGTGAAAGGGTAGTAAAGGAAACTCATGGTGAGAACAAAAGAAATGTTAATAATGATTTCATAGACTCTAATGTTGGATTGAAGACCCACCATATTCTAAAAATCGATATGAGGAAGTTTGATGGAAAGGATCCCGCAACATGGATACTATAGATGGAGCAATTTTTTTATCTCCATAATGTGAAAAACACACAAAAGGTACGTATTGCAACATTATATTTGGAACCAAATCAGTTTGTATGGTATTGATGGCTTTGATCTCGTAAACAAATTGTCACTTGGGTAATTTTTACGAAAGAAATGATAACACATTATGAGGATACAAAAAGCAACACTATTTTTAACCAATTGATAAGTCTCAAACAAAAGGGAAGATGGCGCACATTGAGGACTTCCAAAAATTGAACGTAAGGGTAAGATATTCTAGAGGAGCATAGGATTGATGTGTTCATAGGGACTTTAAAGGATAATGTCCAACATGAGGTTTGCCTTTGGGAACCTGATTCATTGGAGAAGGCATTTAGGTTAGCAAGAAAAATGGAAAGCAAAATTATGGCAACCAGGAAGCCTACCATTCACAACTATAAAGATGGAAGTGTTGTTGCCGCTAGCCTTCCACAACCTATAAGGTTGACACAAAAACAATTGGAAGAAAAAAGAGCAAAAGGGCTTTGTTATAGTTGTGATAGCAAATACACTAAAGGTCATAAGTGTGCTGAGAAGATATTATTCTACATAGACTGTGAAGAGGAGGAAGAAAAGGAACAAGAAATGTCAAAAGAAGAGGATATACTCCAGAAACAAATCCTAGATAAAGAAGAAATGAATCTGACCATATCTTGTAGTGCATTGGCTGGAATTACCACTCCTCAAACTATCAAGATAGAAGGTCATATCAAGAAGAAAAAGCTAATAGTGTTGATTGATTCAGGAAGTACCCACAATTTTATTCATTGTAAGATAGTAAAAGAATTGAATTGCTTCCTATATCCAGCACCAGAGTGTGAAGTGATGGTTGCAAGTGGAGGAACCATAAATTTCTCTGGAAAGTGCCATAATATCAAGCTATCCATGGGAGAATATGTATGGAATAGCCCAATGCTTTCCATTCCAATGGGAGGTGTTGATGTTGTACTAGGACTCCAATGGCTACAATCCTTGGGTACAATATCTTTTAATTTTCAAGAACTTTTCATGAAATTTTCTGCAGAAGGAAAGGAAGTTGAATTAAGGGGCATTGCAAGGAAATCGGGAAAGATAATCAGCTCTAATGGTATGAAAAAGCTTCTAAAAAAGGAACAACGAGGTGTAATTGCACAATTATGTTCGCTAGATGTTTCCACATCGAAATCACCTATTTCTCCAGATCTCCAAAAAGTCTTGGACAATCATTCCAAGGTATTTGAGACTCCCAAAGGTCTCCCACCTATTCATGATCAAGGTCATGCTATTCATTTGATTCCAGGAAGTGTTCCTCCAAACATCAGGCCGTACAGATATCCCTATGCCCAAAAGAGTGAAATTAAATGTATGGTTGCAGAATGCTAGAGGCTAGTATAATTCAACCTAGTCAAAGTTATTTCTTTGCTCCAGTAGTATTGGTGCACAAGAAGGATGGATCATGGCACATGTGTCCGAATTATAGGGAGCTCAACAAGCTCACTATTAA
>APFE030542794.1:101930-113380 GCA_000404065.3 Pinus taeda | reverse complement strand
ATATGTTTTCCTTTATCCTCGTGCACTTTATCCAATTTCAAAACCACGTCTCCATTTTTTTTTCTTTTTTAATTTTTTTTTTTATCTTTGACTGAATTTATATCGAATGAAGCTTTGACCAACTGTTGATGGCGAGCATGGACCTATTTGGCTTTATTTGTTTCTTCTTCCAATTTAAGGATTCGAGACATTTTTAATTGTAGAGTGGAAGAAGGTTTTTCTTCAATGAATTGTACTAGGGCCAATGAGGGAAGAGCTAGGTTAGTCGGTAAGATAAATTCTTTTCCATATATTAGATGAAAAGGAAAAGTACCTATAGAAGTCTTCTAAGTTATTCTATTGGCCCATAAAGCAAATATCAAACCCTTATGCCGGTTTCTTTGGTTTTGATCAATGGTTCATTTGATAATTCTGATAAGATTTTTATTAGTGGATTCTGCTAGACCATTTACCTGAGGGTAGTAATTTGCAGAATACTTAAGCTTAAATCATCTTTTTAGCACAAATTTAGTCATTGAATTTCCAGAAAAATAAGAAGCATTGTAAAAAATAAGTGTATGAGGGATACCAAACCTGGCAATGATAAATTGATTAATTAATTCAGTAATGCTCTCGGAATTGGCTAGCTTCAGAGGTATTGCATCTACCCATTTCGTAAAGTAATATGTTGCAATCAAAATTTATTTATGTTGTTTGGAAGAATGAGGAACGATATCACCTATTATATCCAACCCCCATTGTTCGAAATGTTGTTTGATGTTGACAGGCTACAAAGGCATAGATGGTGTCTTCTGTCTTCTTGAAGTAGTTTGACAAATTTTTCATCTTCTTACATACATGTGAGTGCCTTTGAATAAATTTGGCCAGTAATATCCAACATGTATGATCTTATGAGCAATTGTATCTCCACTGTAATGTCCATTGGCTGGCCCATCATGAAGTTCCTGTAAGACTTTTTCTACTTCAACATTTTCCAAACATCTTAACAAAATAGAATCATAATTATTTTTAAACAAAACACCATTGATGAGTTGATATTGATTAGCTTTTAATTTCAAGGCTCTCTTTCTTTTAAAATCAAGCTCAGATGGAGCATAACCTTTTTTAAAATAAAATATTAAGTCAACATATTGAGATTCAATATCAACAGGAAGTACCTTTGTGATTTGATCAATATTACTTGTGGCTTCATCAGCGGACATATCATTCATTCCTGTAATCAATCTACAAAACCCCTAACCTCTTATAATTTTATCAAGTTTTATTTCTAGGTCATATTCTTGTAAGGTCGTGACCCAGTTAACTCTTTTCTCTCCTAATTCTTTTTGAATAAGTAATTTCTTAACTGTTGAGAAAGGAACAATAACTTTAGTATGAGTTTTTAGGAGAAAAGACATGAAATACTTAATGGATTTGTAAACTGCAAAGGATTTCTTTTCTACTATGGAATAATTTAATTCAGCTTCTTGAAAATTTGAATTGAAGAAAGAAATAGGAGCTTCAATTTTTTATTCGTTTGGTTGTGTTAAGATTACTGCATACGATAGTTTAGAGGCAAAAGTATATAAAATGAATTGATCAGAAAAATTAGGAGCTAATAGAGAAGGGGCATCAATTACAACTTGTTTGATTAATTTAAATTTCTCTCTTTCATTATCTCCCAATTTGAAAAGAAATTTTTTCTTGATCATGGTTTGTAATGGTAGAAGGATTTGAGAAAATTTAGGGACAAATATTTTGACAAAATTGATTTAGACAAGAAAATATTGCATTGATTTTAGGGTATTTGGTAATGGAATTTCTGAGATTGTTTTGATTCATTATGGGTCGATACAAATTCCATTTTTAGATACGATAAAGCCAAGGAGTTTTCCTTTGCTAAGAGAAAAAAATTATTTCTTGGGGTTTAAAAAGATTCCATACCTTTTTCATATTTCAAAGATCTTTTTTAAATCATGCAAATGATTATTTCTCTTTTTGGAATATATGGTAAATATCATCTAGATATACCACAACAGTTTTATTAATTAAACCATTTCTCTCTGGAATGGAGCTCCTACATTCATCAATCCAAAAGGAATTATTTTATATGCATATGTTCCCCATTTTGTTTTGAACGTAGTCTTTAATCTCTCCTCTAGATGAACAAGTACTTGATTGTAACCTAAGAATCCATCGAGAAAAGACATTAGTTCAGAACAACAATTGATTGTAAAACTTGTTCCATCAGTGGGAGGGGAAAATTATCTTTTTGACATGCCTCATTTAAATTCCTAAAATCAATACGGATGCAAATATCACCATTGTTTCTCCTGAATGGTACAAGATTAGAAACCCATATGGAATGTCTAACTGGAAAGATAATTTTGGCTTTAAAAAGATTATTCAATTAATTTCTAATTTGACTTTCCAAATTTGGATGAATCTTCCTAAGTTTTTGTTGAATGGGTTTGACATCAAGTATCATTGGGATAATGTGTTGAACAATAGAAGTATCATACATCTTAAGATCTTGATAATTCCAAGTGAAGATGGTTTATATTTTTTTAACAAATGAATAAATGCATTTCTTTCGTCTAGTGACAACCCAAGACCTAAGTTAATCTTTTGAGGTTTGATATCAGATCCAAGGTTAACTAGTTCAAATCTCAAAGTTGAACTTTGAAGTTTGTAGTTGTTGACCCTTTTAAATCTGTCTTTTAAATCATAAGGATACTCCAATTTAACTATAGGTTTTGGCAAAGCATTTTGTTCATTTGATTTATTCAATTGCCTATCATGTTCATCTTCATTGATCACTTGATCAAGATAAGATTATTCATATGTCAAAAAATCAAGGATATCTTCATCGTCATTGAATACTCGCCAATTAGTGACATGATCAAGAATGGAAGGGCGAAAAATCAATTCTATAGAAATTCTACTTGGACTAAAATATTTAGGTGGCAGTTTTTTAGATGCAACATTGGCCAAAAGATCCGCGCTGGCATTTTGTAGTCTAGGTATCAGAGAACTATTACATGTGATGAAATGTGAAGCAAGATTTTGAATCAAGGACTGATACTGATAATGTCTAAGATGATTCCAAACATAGTGAATATTGTTTCTAACTTGTTTTATAAAAATTTTAGAATCATTGAAGACTTGCATATATTCAACATCAAGACTTATAGCTTTATGCAATCCTTGTACTAATGCTTCATATTCAACTATGTTATTAGTACATTCAAACTCTAATCTACATGCCGACATAATTTTTTTTCCATTAGGTATTACTAATATGCTCCAACCCCTGTACCGTCATTAGACTTAGAACAATCAAAATAAAGTGTCCAAAATAAAGAATCATGCTTAATTACAGGCGTATCTACAACATTAATACATTTAGTAAAATCTGTTTTGAATAATTTTTAACTTGAGTCAAAACAAAATTTTCTAAGAAGGGGGATGTTTGACTGTGAAACTTCCAAAGAAAGATTCTAAAGAATAATTCCCAAGAATGTTGTTGGAAAAAACCACAGGTTCATTCTCTTCATCCAAATATGTAACTGAGTATTTCATATGCTTTTCTCTATCCACCCGAATTTGATTTGGTTTCCCATTGTAAGGTAGCCATATGTGTGACCAGTCTATGGTGAAATACCCATGTAATTTCTCAGATCAATCTCTTCTTAAAATAAGACCATAAAATTAAGGAATATCAACAATCGCAATATCAATAATCTGACATACCTTTGAGTTTGAAGATAATCTTATGAAAACATAATTTAATTCTCTCAATACCTTAACCTTTGTTCTATCTAATTGCACAATTTGAACTATAGATTTCTGAGGGGTTATGTTCAACTTGAGACAAATTGAATATGGAATAATTTTTTATGAAGCACTCAAGTCTATCAAACAATTGTGAACATTTTTATTAAAAATTTCAAAGGTTAAAATAAAAGGTGGGGTATGGGAGTTGGACCCGTCTCTAATTAAATTGCATTGAAAACATCAATTTATTTAGGGAATCACTTGGAGGCTTTCCTTTTCCAAGTGAGACTTTAGCAATTGGAAAAGGAGATGTAGGAACAACATTTAATTCCTTTAGCAATAATTTTTGATGTTTCTTAAGCTTGCTCACCTCATACATGGAAATATTAGCTTTAACTTTCTTCATATCTTCCACTATGTTATATTTTATATCTTTATCAGAAATAAGAAGAGTTTTACATGCAGAAGGGGAATTTGAAGAATATGGAATGGATTTAGAAGATTTAGGAGTAGATTTCTTGGTTCCTCTTTTATCTTTACTAATAGGAGTGGTTGACCTCTATTTTTGATTTGATGATGATGAATCAAGAATCTTTTTACTCCTAGTTTCAATTGGTAGAGATTCTCTTTGTTCCTCATTTTTTGATGTAGTAAGAATAAAATCCCATAATCCATGTGCTTCTACTAGTTCTTCTTTTTCTTATTCTTCCACAGATAGGGTTGACGCCTCATCTTCCTCTTGATCTGATTCAACATTAGTGTTACATGTCAATTTGTCACCATGACACTTGATCAGTTTTTGGGTCTTTTTACCATCCGTGAACATGTTTGAATGAACTCCCTTAGAAGTCCAACAACCCAAAATATCTTGAAGTAGATGAGAAATTTGGGGAAAATAGTTGTCACACCTTGTTAAGTTTCACCTGTGCCGATTTTTCTAGATTTTTCCACGCATTCACTAGAATTAACTCTGAGAACAGCACAGAGCTGTGCTCTGTCTGCCACTATAAACTCGTGTAGGTAAATTCAAGAAAGTAAAAATAAAAAGTACATTCTAAAAACATAGTTGGTTGAATATTTCCCAACTAAAATCTTCTAGATGATGACTATTCGAACTATAACCCTCAGATGATGCATCTTAATCCCCTTTCTCATGGAAACCTGATCCCTCAATTAGGGAGTCTCATCCTCTTCTTTTGGATCTGAAACTTTTTCCTCTTGTCTTTTAAAATGACTAGAGGGTAGAGGGATTGAGTAGGTCAGAACTCAGAGAAGATAAAATTATGCTGTTAGTTTGAGATTTGAAAGCTTGTCATCTAAGGAGGTGTTGTGGCCACCAAAAACCCCCCTCTTTTGTTTGATATTAGCAATAACACCAAGCAAATAGGGGACCCTTAGTAAAAAATTCAAACAAACATCTCTATGAACATTTTTGTTTTTCCTTAGAATTTTATCGCAGCAAAGCAAGGAAACATTTCTTTTATGGGCATAACAAACTACGAAGGAACGATGCGAAATTCATCGCATCGCATTTACCATAAACGCCCTTAAATAAGAAACTTAAGAAATCCCCGACGGCCGATGTGCGGCATCGCATATCGCAATATCGCATAAAGTGGCACACAATAACACAAATCTGCAATCTGCGATCAGCGATCTACAATGATCCGATATTGCGATGCCACAATGATATAACATGAATCTGCGATCTGCGATCTGCGATGAGCGCGAATTTCCTCGGCGCGGTATTCAAGGAAAGCTGCCCATTAATCAGAATTAAACGCACGCTTTAAAAAAGGAAATTAATGATTGTACGAATGGCTGCTTTTCATTTTTCGAAGAGTCAGTTCACTTTGAATGTCATAATTATACACACGCAAGATCTGAAGCTTTCATGTCAATCTTTATTTCCATTACTCTTTTCCTTGACGCAAACTATAAAACAGGAAATAACATGGAGCAATTTTGCAGGAAACATCTAAGGAAAAGGGGAAAGCGCCAATGCTCGGAGAACACAGAATAGATCTCTTTAGAAACGGGTACCACATACGATAGCACTACAGGTTCCAGAGTATCACTCAATAGATGCTAATGACCGGTAGGTCATCTGAAGCTCAAGATTAAAGGCGCACAAAAGCAGCATGATTACAAGAAGACCTGAAACTTACACGCCAAAAAGCCCGCCACGAAGAACAGAGGTAGTTTTCAATCCAGAGAATTGCTCAGAAAGTAAACTCTTTTAACTCATCAAGTCATCCGCAAAGACAAAAACCAAAATAGCAAAAGGAGAACCAGTCTGAGGGAAATTTGAGTTATTACCAAGTATACATCAAGTCAGCGGGAGATTCTCTAAAATATCTTATAGTTTACCAGAAAGTTGTGCCAACTCTTGTTACTTCTATTTTTATAGCACACACGAAAGGGGAAGGCAACCAACCGACTATTCTCAGGTGAATGCTGCACGCTTACAACACTAAGGAGCAAATACATAAATAGTTCGAAGTCAGATTTAATTTTAGAAATAATTTACTTTATCAGAAGGACGATCATTTGAAAAACGGATCCTAAATTTATGTAATCAAGTTAATTAGCTAGCAGTATTTAAACCCTTCTCAGGCATTTAGAGAAGGGTCCAGAGATTTGTCAAAAACTCGTCCTCAGAACATGCACTTTTGCACCCTCGGAGGTGGTTTTGATGAATGGATGGATCAAGGTTTATTAATGTTTGCATTTGATATCTGCTACTGATGTTGCACTTTTGTACTCTTAGTAGATGTTAGAGCAAGGAGAGATAAATCATTGTTGCTTGAAGCTTATGAGTGGAATCAGTCATAAATGGTACTTTTATCTCTTGACTATTCCCGCTTATGTTCTTTAAGTGATTTATAGTTTAAGTTGTTTATATGTCATTATATGAATGTATGGGTTATCATTTGGCACTTTTGTACGGTGGAGTCATATTGTTTGTGTCTGACATATGAATAACTTATTATGAGATATGCTATTCACAAATGTTTTGCCTAACTTCTTATGCAAAGTGGCTTATCTTTAATGATTTCTATTCTTATGATAGCTGAATGATCTTTATTACCAATTATTGTTCGAAATCTTTTTAGATCGCATAATAGAAGATATACACCTCGGGTTAGTGTAGATTAAATGTGTTGTTTCTCATTAGATTACAATAATATAGAGTTAGTTTAAAGAGTCTGAATTAGATTAGCTTTAAATTCCTCTTAGATCAGCATAGTGCAAACTTTACACACACACACACACCCAAGGTTGGGAAACTGGTCCCGTCATCCCCAGCTGGACCCGCTATACCAAACGGATAAGGAGCTGCCAACCAAGGTCTGGACCGGGTGGGTATCCCCCTTGTTGTCGACCCGATTTTCGGGGCTTCAACATATTTGGCACTAGAAGGAGGGCCGAACTATGAATGGCACCTAAATCAAAATCTAAATACCATTCTGAGTGTAAATCACCCTCATCAACTCCCCCGACTTCCTCAGTACATTTAAATTCAGAATCAGAAGTCGGTCGAATATTAACCGCTGCTACATACCCTGATATCTCAGACCAATCCACCATTGAACCCCCTGAAGTTCAAACTCTTATTCACAAACTCCAGGGATTTCCTATTTTTACACTGGGGTCTGATAAATCTCAAAACAGCGTGACTTCGCAGTACAATCCTGCTCATCCCCTGACCAGGTTAAAGAGCAGAAAATTTGACCTCCAGCCAACTGAATTCCCTCTTCCCACCAGGAAAAGAGCAAGGAAAGCATCACTGCACTCTGACAGTGAAACTCTTTCATCTACATCATCCATCTCAACCCCCTCACCATGAGGTCAACCACCCACATCTTCATTCCAAATCACTCATCCACCTTCCACGACCTCTATTCCACAATCATCCAAGATCATAATATCTCCATCTTCTCATCCTCAAGGATCATCTCCTACACTTGCAATTACCAACAGCTCAAAAATGGCCCAATCTCCATGGAACAATCCTGAAGCGGTTTTAATGCCTCCACCCCTAAGCCAAATACCAGCCCATCCTGAGAAATGGCTACCCAAGTTCAACCCAGAAGCAGGCATGCTAGCTGAAGAGCACATTAACAATTTCATGCTTTCGGTCAATCTTAACGGGGTTACCAATGAAGATGCTGTGGTTCGGCTTTTTCCTTACACAATGCAGGGAAAAGCTGGGTCATGGTACTTCTCATTACCTTCTGGGTCTATAACAAGTTGGGACATCTTTCAAAATCAATTCCTCACCAAATTTGGTGATGACAGATCAATGGAAACATTAATCAGTGACTTATCCAATCTTAAAGCTGAAGCTAGAGAACCCATCAAAGATTTCAATTTACGATTCAATAAGATCCTCAACAAAATCCCCACTGCTTCCCAACCTAGCGAAGAAGTGCGATGTGAATGGTATATCTCAGCCTTACCATCAAAGTTAGCAGTCTTCGTAGATAGGGCGAATAAAACAACTTTAGTTGAAAACTTGACAGAGGCAATAATAGTAGAGAAATGCGTCATAGCCTTGGAAAAAGGATCGGCGATCAAAGAACGCAAATCTAAAAAGATCACCTTCAAGGAAGACCCCAAGAAGAAACAAAGGAAAGATCCTTTTGATTTAGAAGGGTTGCAGAAGGTATTAAAGACCATGTCCAATGAGATGATTAACATAAAAAAACAAGTGGCAGAAACTTCTTCTAAAAAGCCCTACAGAACTTTTAAAAGAGGCCCTTCAATGGATGCAAAACCACCCAACGCTATCTCAAATGTCGAATCTGAAGAAGAAGAAGAGGAAGAAAGAACCATTGAAGGACAGACCGATGATGAAGAAGTTGTGGAACTACAAGGAATGTGGGATTTCATCCTCCCACAAGAAGAAGATCAAGAAGCATTTCCGGTTAGCACACGAAGTAAAAACCAACTTGATCCTCCCCAAACTACCCCTAAGCAGAAGGGCGCGAGCCCTACAGTAAAAGAAAAAGTCGCAACAAAGAAAACAACCGCTAAGGCGACTCTCTAGCCCAGTCCAACCAAATCAAACACCTCCATCAAGAACACTAATAGTGTCGGATGAAATGGACTACAATATTATCGATGACATGAAAAAGACTAGGGCTAATATCACTCTTTATGAATTGAGCAAATTGAAACATCAACAGAAAATAATGATGAAAGAATTACACGCCGTACCTACCACATCTTTGCCTATAGCTGTGGCTACGCACAACATGGGAAGACCCCCAATCAACACGGCCAATAAGATCGATCCAAATGACATCGCCTTGATTGGAGGAAGATCAAGATCTCACACTCCCCCCTTTTTGCTCACTTATGGAATCTTCAATAAAAACATACACAATTGTTTAGTAGATTTTGGAGCTTCAACAAATATTTTACCCAGATCAATATGTGCCAAGTTAAACGTTCAACCACAAAAATCCGCAGTGCGCATAGTTCAGCTTGATCGGTCTCAGGTCGAAGTGATTGGTGAACTTAATCAAGTCACCATAAGATTGTCGTCTAACCCCAAGGTATGTCAGGTTATCGACATTCTGGTAGCTTATATCCCTGAATTCTATGGCCTAATCCTTAGCAGGGATTGGTCCGAAAAACTCCGTGGATACTTTTCAACCGACTGGTCGCACATGTGGTTACCATATAATGGTAAACCAAATCAAATAAAGGTTGAACGAGAGTTACACTAGAAGTACATAGTAACAGAATTGGAGGGAGAGAATGAAGCGATAGCATACAACAGTAGCATCATAGGCAATTACTCGACATATTCTTTCCTCGGCAATTTCAATGCTCATACATCACCTTACTTAGAAAATTCAGTTGTGTCCCAAATCGAAATTTTTTCCCAAACTGATAATTCAAAGTGCGTTAATTTTGTGGAAGAACCTGTAAATACATCTTTGTTTTGGAAACTATATTTTGATGGCTCTAAATCTAACGAAGGAGCAGGAGCAGGATGCGTTCTGATTAGTCTAGAAGGGAACAAGACAATGCTTACATGCAGACTTGAATTTGATTGCACCAACAATACAACAGAATATGAGGCCTTGGTGCAAGGCCTATACAAAGCAATCGGGTTGAACGCAAAATAACCTCAAGTCTTTGGAGACTCTGAGAATTGTGGTCAAACCAGGTGACATAACACCAATACATGCCTATCAATCATTTGAAACACTATCAAATCTCTAGTAACAAGATCTGACTGAGCATTTCTGCATTTCAATATTTCTCAATCCCGAGAAATTCAAAACGCGAGCGGCAGACCTTCAACCATGTAGCCTCTAGACTCATTCCCTCCAGAAGATTTTAGTCCAAGATAATTTATCGATAAAGAAAAACAAATTTTTTTAAAATTTCTTTTTAAAACAACAAACCCGTCTGTCCCTGGACAACATTACAACTGGAGAGTATCAATGACGATCTGATATTGTAAATTTCCTCACCTTCAGAAGGATCCATACTCCAATCAAATAGATTACGGAGGACCAACCACGATCGACAAATACAACAAAGTAGCATTGATAATGCTATACCTAAATCGGTGGTTAAGTTGGAAGACTTATACGATTTGAAAAGTCGGTTTAAAAGGTCTACTAATTCTAAGCTCTACAGTTCAACTCTGAACTATGAATCAGTAAACCTGGGAACTGATGATAAACTGAAAAACGTTAATATAGGCCACGACCTAACTCCTGAAGAGAAACTAGCATATATTCATCTTTTGAGACAATACAAAAATGTCTTCGCCTGGAATTACGATGAGCTGAAGACATACGACACTTCCATTATTGAACATACTATCCCTATGATCGACAATGAAAACCCTGTCCAGCAGAAACTCAGAAAAATCCACCCCAATCTAGAAAACCAAATAAAGACTGAGCTGAATAAGTTGTTAAAGGCCAGAATAATTTTCCTCGTTAGACATTCCAAGTGGGTCTCCAATATGGTACCCGTTAGAAAGAAAAGCAGAGATATTAGAATCTGCATCGATTTTCGGAATCTCAACAAAGCCTGTTTAAAAGATAATTTTCCCCTCCCTCCTATGGAGCAAATATTACAGGCAGTAGCATGTTCAGAATTAATGTTTTTTGTGGATGAATTTTCAGGATACAACCAAGTGCTGGTACATCCTGATGATCAGTTAAAAACCACATTCCGAACCAAATGGGGCACATACGCATATCGGAAGATGCCATTTGGTTTAATCAATGCCGACGCTACGTTTCAAAGAGCTATGGACATCGCATTCAAAGGTTTAGTTAATAAAGCCGTAGTGATTTATTTAGATGATATAACGGTATACTCCAAGAAGTGAAGCGACCATCTCAGAGACTTGAAACAAATCTTCCAACGATGTTTAAGGTATGGGATTTCACTTAACCCAAAGAAATCTTTTTTCGCATTAAGTGAAGGGAAACTTCTAGGATTCATAGTATCAAAATCTGGTATTCACATTGAACCTGATAGAATCAAAGAAATTTCTGAAATATCCCTACCTCACAATAAAAAGGACATGTAATCTTTTCTTGGTCAAATCAATTTTGTGAAAATATTTGTCCCATATTTTTCACGAATTGTTTCTCCTTTGCAAACCATGATAAAAAAGAATTCAAATTTCAAATGGGGTCAAGACGAGCATG
>APFE030542794.1:57605-101861 GCA_000404065.3 Pinus taeda | reverse complement strand
TCAAATGGGGTCAAGACGAGCATGAAGCATTCAACCTGATCAAACAAGCTATCATTAATGCTCCGTCTTTAGCAACCCTGAATTTTTCAGAATCTTTTATCTTATACACATTCGCCTCAGAGAAATCATATGCTGCGATTCTAACTCAAGAGAATCAAGAGAAAGAGGAATCTCCAATCGCATTTTTTAGCTCTAATTTACAAGGTGCTGAACTCAACTATTCAGACATGGAGAAACAGGCATACGCTGTTTTCAAAGCGATCAAATATTTCAGACCTTTCTTACTTAAAACCCATACCAAGGTCACAGTACCGTTTCCAGCGGTAAGAACTCTTTTAATACAGAAAGATGTGGGTGAAAAAAGAGCAAATTGGATCACTGCTTTACAAGAATACGACCTTGAAATCAAACCAGCAAGCATTGTGAGAGGTCAAGGCTTCTGCAAAATGTTGGCTAGAGCATCGCAGATTCCTGAAAGTTCATCTGAGGAAGTACAAACGTATGAGGTAAGCCTAAACGATACAAAATCATTATACACTGACACAATTTATTATCTCAAAAACGGGTATGCTCCATCACATCTGGATCACACCAAGAAAAGAGCCCTGAGATTAAAAGCTAAACAATATCAGCTCATAAATGATGTTCTGTTTAAAAGGAATTATGATTCTGTACTTCTTAGGTGTCTTGAGAAAACTGAAGCCGAAAAGGTTTTGCAGGAACTCCATGATGGGCCCACAGGCGGACATTATGCTGGGGATGCTACTGCACATAAGATCTTACGTGCGGGGTATTATTGGCCCACACTGTTCAAAGACTCACACAGTTACGTGAGGAAATGCCAAATCTGCCAAACTACTGCAGGGAGACAAAAGAAACCGTCCATGCCACTACAACCAATAAACATTGAGCAACCATTCAGTCAATGGGGCTTGGACATAATAGGTGAGATCGTTCCTCACTCTTCTAAGCAGCATAGGTACATCCTCACGGCAACTGATTATTTTAATAAATGGGTAGAAGCATTCCCTCTCAAGACAGCTAATTCTGAAAACATCATTGAATTCATAGATCAATTTATAATCACTAGGTTTGGATTTCCGACGGCTCTGATGTTTGATAATGCTTCATACTTTTCTGGGAATGCAATGACTGAGTTCGCACTTAAAAGAGGGTTCAAACTGAAATATTCGGCCAACTACTATCCGAAAGGAAACAGACTAGCTAAGTCAAAAAATAAAAACCTAATCAGGATTATTAAAATAACAGTTGACCAGAACCAAAAGAATTGGCACGAAACTTTGGTAAATGCTTTATGGGCAGATAGAATAACGAAGAAAGCTTCAATCGGTACTTCTCCCTTTAACTTAGTTTATGGGAAGGAAGTGGTTCTTCCAACTCACTTAATGATCCCCTCCTTGTCTTTAGTACAATACATCGATGAAGTATTTACTTCCTCCTTGCAATTAAGACAAATGGAAATAATTAAATTAGAAGAAAAACGAGAACAAGCTAAGAAAACCCATGCTCATCACCAAGCGCTATAAAATCCTCTTTTGATTCAAGCATAATGACCAGAAAAAAATTTCAGATGGAAGATCTAGTTTTGAAATGGGACAAGGCTCATGAAGAGAAGGGAAAACATACAAAATTCCAGAAAATGTGGCTTGGTCCTTTTCAGATTGTAGAATTCATAGGCCCATCAACGTTTTTGTTGCAGGATTTAGCAGGTAGAAAGGATTCTTTGCCTATTAATCGACATATCCTGAAAATATACTTTCCATAGAAGATTACTCTTCTATTTTTTGTAGGATAGCGTTTTTTTTTTCTTCTTTCTTATAAATAAAACCAGTTGTAGATGGTCACGACAGGAGTTCACGCAAAAGGACACCAAATTCTCTGTTAGATTTTGATTTTTCGCTTGTACAAGTAGTATAAATTTTCGAAAAATCTGATCTTTATTATTGACGGATAGAGTTAAACTTTAGCCTAGATATGATACTAGTTTCAACTTCAAAGAATTTTATGAAAGCAACCTTTGGCAAAAAATTTGTTTTATATCAGCACAATGAAAGGTATCAATAATAAAATGAGTATTCTCTGTAAAACTACTATTTTCAAACTCTATTATTGTTGTCCAGAGCTTTCTTAAGGAAAAACAATGGTTTCCTCCCTGCTAAAGAAAATCGCAGCATTCAGAGAAACAATCCAAGAAAACACTATATCTCAAAGAATAAGAGGTCTCATCACGAGCCAACTTATCATGATCACAGATATTATAACTTGCTGACTTTGCCAATAGTGTCGACCAAAACAGGGCAACGACTTAAGATTGTTGCAATCAAAAGACAAGGGGTCTCATCACGAGCCAGCTTGTTCAGCAAAAGTGTAGATCAAGTGAATGACTGTGTCATAATTTGGCCACCAAACAAAGACATTGTTCTTTAGAGAATAAAAAGGAAAAAGTGTCAAAATGGGTTTTTCTCTGAAAAGTTGTAAATAGCCTTAAGCAAGATAAAGGATCATTACTCGGTAACAGGTAACCCTGTCGAGGCTATGGACACCTGCTGGCAGCAGAGGCTCTACCTACGATAAATGAGCATATTTTAAAAATCCAGCACACAAAGATGACCTTATTTTATCTTTAAAAGACCAAGTAATGGCTGGTGTAAATGCAAGGACTAAGCTTCAGGAAATGAACGATTGGAATAGAAAAAGGTTGAAACAAAATATCATTGAAAGGATAAGACATAATGTAATCTATCTGTCCATAACAAAGTTTAGACTTATGAAAATGTTTCTGTTTCGGAAGTTAAAATTCAATAGAAAATTAGAGATAACTGGTTCTTCCCAGTGAATCGCCATTTTTGTGGCCACCAACAACCCCCCTCTTTGTTTGATATTAGCAATAACACCAAGAAAATGGGAAACCTTAATAAAAATTCAATCGAACAGTTTTATGAACATTTTTGTTTTTGATTCTTTAAAACTTTATAGCGACAAAAGAATGAAACATTTTTTTTATGAGCATAATAAACTATGAAGAAGCGATGTGAAATTCATCGCATCACATTCACTATGAAGCGCTCTTAAATAAAAAAAATTAAGAAATCTCTGATGGCTGATATGCGACGTCGCATATCACAACATCGCGTAAAGTAGCACACAATGACTAATTTCTGCGATCTACGATACTGCGATGATCCGATATTGCGATGCTGCGATGCTATAATGCGATTTGCGATCTGTGATCTGCAATGAATGCGAATTTTCGTCGGTGCAGTATCCAACGAAAGTTGTCCAGTAACCAAAATTAAGCGCGCGCCTTCAAAAGAAATTAATGATTGTACGCCAAAGTATCCAGGAATGGCAGCCTTTTGTTTTTCGAAGGGTCAGTTCGCTATGAGTGTCATAATTATGCATACATAAGATTTAAAGCTTTCATGTCAATCTTTATTACCATTACTCTTTTCCTTTGCGTAAACTATAAAACAGGAAATAACATGAAGCAATGTGCAGGAAACATCTAAGGAAAAGGGGAAAGCGCCAATGCTCGGAGAATAGAGAAGAAATCCCTTCAAAAACGGATGCCGCATACGATAGGACCACAGATTCCAGAGTATCACTCAACAGATGTTGATGTCGATAGGTCATCTAAAGCTCAGAATCAAAGGCGCACAAAAGCAGCATGATTACAAAAAACCCTGAAGCTTACACACCAGAAAAGCCCGACATAAAGAACGGAGGCAGTTTTTTCGATCCAGAGAATTGTTCAGAGAGTAAAGTCTTTAACTCGTCCAGTCGTTCGCAAGGCCGGAAACCGAAATAGCAAAAGCAGAATCATTTGAGGGAAATTTGAGATATTACCAAGTATACACGCAGTGAATACACCCAGTCAGAGGAAGATTCTCTAAAATATCTTATAGTTTACTAGAAAGTGGTGACAACTCTTGTTACTTCTATTTTTATAGCACACACGAAAGGGGAAGGCAACCAGCCGACTCTTCCCAATCAAATGTTGCATGCTTACAGCACTAAGGAGAGAATACAGAAATAGTTTAGAGTCAGATTCAATTTTTAGAAATAGTTTTGCTTTATCAGAAGGACGGTCATTTGAAAACCAGATCCTAAATTTATGTAATCAAGTTAATTAGCTAGCAGTATTTAAACCCTTCTCAGGCATTTAGAGAAGGGTCCAGAGATTTGTCAAAAACTCGTCCTCAGAACATGAACTTTTGCACCCTCGGAGGTGGTTTTGATGAATGGATGGATCAAGGTTTATTAATGTTTTCATTTGATATCTGCTACTAATGTTGCACTTCTGTACTCTTAGTAGATGTTAGAGCAAGGAGAGATAAATCATTGTTGCTTGAGGCTTAGGAGTGGAACCAGTCATAAATGGTACTTTTATCTCTTGGCAATTTATGCTTATATTCTTTAAGTGATTTACAGTTTTTAGTTGTTTATATGTTATTGCATGAATGTATGGGTTACCATTTGGAACTTCTGTACGGTGGAGTCATTTGTTTGTGTCTGACATATGAATAGCTTATTATGCGATATGTTGTTCACAACTGTTTTGCCTAACTTCTTATGCAAAGTGGTTTATCTTAATTGATTTATATTCTTATGATAACTGAATGATCTTTATTACCAGTTATTGTTTGAAATATCTTTAGATCGCATAATAGAAGATATACATCCCGGGTTAGCATAGAAGATATACACCCCAGATCGGGAAACTGGCCCCGTTATCCCCAGTCGGACCCGCTATACCAAACGGAAAAAGGAGCTGCCAACCAAGGTCCGGACCGGGTGGGTATCCCCTTTGTTGTCGACCCGATTTTTGGGGCTTCAACAAAAGGATAAAAATATAATTAGAACCAAGTGGGTGTTCAGAAAGAAAATGAATGAAGATGGAAAAATCATTAGAGATAAGGCAAGACTTGCTTGTAAAGGTTATTCAAAAAATTGAAGGAATCACCTTTGAAGAAACCTTTGCACCTGTAGGTCATATAGAACATATAAGGATTTTCTTAGCATTTTCTTTCTGAAAAGGATTCATAGTCTATCAAATTGATGTAAAATCAACATTTCTCAATGGGGAACTCAAGGAAGAAGTCTACATGGAGCAACTAGAAGGGTTTGATCTAGCAGAAGGAAAAGACTTTGTCTGTAAGTTGAAAAAGGAACTATATGGGTTGAAATAAGCTCCTAGAGCTTGATACACAAGATTGTATCACTATCTACAACAACAAGGCTTCAAAACTGGGGTGGCAAGAAGTAATATCTACATGAAGATGGACGAGGATAAGTTACTAGTCACTCTTGTCTATATTGATGATATGATTTTTGCTAGAAATAATGATGAGATGAGCCATGCGTTTGCTCAAAATATGTCAAAAGAGTTTGAAATTTCAGTGATGGGTGAATTATCTTACTTGGACTACTAGCCAGATATTATGCATGCAGTAGCAATGGTGGAAAGATTTCAGTTAGCTCCTAAACAATCCCATGTCGCAAATGTGAAGACAATTCTAAGATAGTTACAAGGAACCCCTAATTTTGGTCTTTGGTATCCTAAGAGTTTAACCCTCACTTTTACTGCATACATCGATGCTGCTTGGGCTAGATGTATCGATGATCGAAAAATGTACTAGTGGAAATGCATTCTTCATGGGAGATTGTATAGTATCTTGGCTCAGCAAAAAAAAATCATCCATATCACTCTCTATAGATGAAGTTGAGTATATAGCTATTGTAGATTGTTTTACTCAAATATTATTGATGAAGGAAACTCTTAAGGATGTCAACATAGATACCAACCAACCAATCACCATCTACTATGACAACACATGTGCTATAAGTATCAACAAAAATCTAGCGATGCACTCAAAAACCAAACAAATACCAATCAAATATCATTTCCTTTGTGAACAAGTGGCTAAACAAAACATCAAGTTGGAATATATCAATACTAAGGAGCAAATTGTTGATATTTTTACAAAACCTTTTCCTCGATAAGCATTTGAACATATTCATCAAAATATTGGGGTTATTGCTCTAGCATCACACTAAGTTGATTCATAGGGGGAATGGTTCGATAGGGGAAGCATGACAAGGGGAGAAGTTTGATAGCGGGAGTTCTTGTGCACTGACCTAAAAGGGGAAGAGAAGAAGAATATTTCCATCTAATGACAAAGGGGGATATTGTTAGTATAGTTGTCATTAATATCAATATATTGAAGAAGACAAGGAAATCAATGAAATAAAGAAGGAAAGGATATGATGATGATATGATTAAGAAGGTAACCAATGAAGAAACTAAAACCATGAAGAATCACAAAGTCATTCTGCCATTTCACCAGTTCTGCACTATTGAATGATCAATCACATGAAATAATATTTTTCCCTATCTCAGAAAAGAAATTTCATCATGAGACCTAAACAATCTGAAAGGGAATAATTTTACCTTTCCAATAAGTTCTTATGTGTCCCGAAATTCCAAATAAGAAGAGAGAACAAGAATTTTCATTTCATGCAAAAATTATATCTATCTATCTATCTATATATATAATATATTATATATATATATATTAATTATATATATATATATATATATATAAAGCATAATGCATATGTATGTCCATTTCTTAACCAATTTTAAACCATGTGTTGATGTTTCCAGGTTAAATAGCATATCGAGGCATCAATTCTCTTACAAGTGTGATGAATTGAATTCTCATTTTTCAAACATTCTAATTAATCAAACAATCACCTCCTTCCTTGGAGATTACTAGCTTCTCCCAATTTGTTTGTCTACATGTAAAGGACTACCAGGCTTCCTAGGATTTGTTTCTCCTCCCCAATATATAGGAGCTTCATTTGCTAATGACCCCTTTCTCTTGCCACAGGCCGGTTCCATGCTTTCGTTTCCTCTATGTGCATTCCAACGAACATAAGATAAGGCATCTCCTTGGTTATGACTTAAACCCGTGAAGAACAATTAAATAAATCAATACCTATTTAATTATGGTCTAGGAATAATTAATTAATCACTAAATAAGTATTATTCCTTGTCAAGTTTGACCAAATCCCTTAGGAATAATTAAATAAATAATTATTTGTTTATTATTCCTTAACCATATTTCTTGACATGAAAAATAAATCGTTTATTTATTTTTTATTTCTAAATAAAAGTTTAAATAATTTTTCGCTCTAAACAAATATAATAAAATATTCCAATTGGTTAATTCTAGAATGGTGTTAATAATATTTTATTATTGCTTATTATTCGAGGATAACCTAATACTTTGTTATAAATAAAAGGGTTTTCCATTCATTATCCACTTTCGAATATTTTCATTATTGCACTCATTGTTGTAACTCTGATCGCTATCACTGTCGCACACCATTTTTATTTTCCATTTGAGTTCTCATTGACCTCAAATAATATCATTTGTTGGGTTTACACATTCTAGAGGAGAGAGACTCTGCAAAAGCTCAAGACATTTGAGGATAACCAAGAACCCATCCCATGGAGGGGGACTCATAACAATATTTGTTCCCTTCACAGGTGTTGTTTAATAAAATATATTCTTTATATCTTTGGCTTCCATTGGATTATTGGAGTTACATGTGCTTATTTTACTATTCCATTTTGTTGTTTAACTTTGATTTTGGCATAGATTAGGCTTTGGCAGGTTTTGTTTCTGCCATTTGCTGCAAATCTACAACGTTTAGCAATCATTTTCATTGTTTGGGATATTTTTCATCCACAGCCTAAAGTGGTTTCTTTTCATACACATTCAAGAAGCAAACACAATCACAATTTTGTGACTCCGTTGGGGAATTTCTCATTGTCGCTAACAATTAGGCGACTCCACTGCATTTTTAATTTTGATCTGAAAACCTGGGTGACCTTCTATTTTCAACTTAGATTTTTTCTTTACTAGTCTCTTAATGTTATTTACTAGCTTTCTAACCCTATATCACTCAAATTTCTAACTTCCTCAAGTTTTCTAGTCTTTTCCGCAGGCCACAGGAAGCAGCCATGACAGAGACGACAAATTTTTTCGAGAATTGTCGACCAAGAATCAAGGAGCATAAATCACACTTTTCTACCCCAAAAGTGTGATATAGAGGTCCATAGTGCACTTTCGGTCCCAAAAAGTGCGATATCCCACGAATGAGGTCAATACCTAAGATTTTATCTTTCTTGGGATTTTTTCTGATGAGTTTCTGGGTTTTGCCGAGAGATGCATGCTCGTTGAGTTAACAATTATTCCACCCCACTTAGACCTTGATTTACTATATTTTTCTTGTCGAAGTGGAATTTAGCCTCTTTTGGGCTTCTAGTATGCTACCACCTTTATAGGTGGAGTTTAGCTAAGTAAGAATTATGAGTTTTTGTAGACCTTTTAGCCATATTTTCCAGATTTGTACCTTCTTGTTTAATATATTCAAAGATAGGTTGTTTCCATCCAAAGTTTCATCTTAAACCTTGTTTGGTCATTCGCCTTAGGGTCGCATCGGTTGCCCTAGGTTTCACATCCATGCCACTATCTTTCTACAACAATTTCCCCCCTAGTTTTTGCTGCTACTACACCACATTCCAGCAACATAGTGTCATTTGATCCTAGTAACATCGACGCTTAGATTTCTTGGCATTTTTTGTGTGTTTTCAGTTGATTTCACCACCAAACCACACAGTGTTTGCAAACCCATTTTGGGTGGGGTTTTGAAAGTTTATTTGATGTTCATTTTCTATTTTTAATTTCAGTTTATTTCATAATTTTTTTTTTTTCCAAACATGATCTGGGCTTAAATAATAAACACACTTACACACATAAGCACACCTTAAGCGAAGGGTACTTGGTTTACACTACCAAGACAAAACTTAATTTAATTAATTTATCTCCCCACATAGAGAAAAATACATCTTGATGATCTCCCTTCACCATTTCCATGACACTTTTGTTTGATAACCATAGAGCCACCAAGATGTTTGTCGCGGAGTCTCATAGGCATTCATCCCCCGATTTCTCTTGGGCATATTACTCCTCCCCTTAAGGTTTGAGTTTGTGGTCCCCCAAATCATCATACTAACTCTTCTTCTGGTTCATCTAATTCCTCAACTGATTCTGATCCTCCTTCACCACATACCGTCATCATGTGAGCACCCATTACAAGTGCAGGAACCCAACTTAGTGTTGGCTTCGGTTCTACCCCGCTGGTAACATTTAGCAGAGCCATCTCAGGAACCATTCCAACAACTCCCATGCTACCAGGGTTAAGCCTCCTGGATTTTATCCAGCTGATTAATGACCTTATACACCATGATGACGATTTGCTAGTTATCTCGTCTAAGTTTCCCTTTGAGATTGCCAAGTTTGAGGGTAATCCTGGAGAGGATCCCACTAGACAAATTTGCTCCTTCCATATGTAGTGTTCATCCAATTCCATCACTAATGATTCCATTCATCTTCGGTTGATCCAATTCATGCTCACTGGAGATTATACAAAGTGATATGTAGACTAGCTCGCCGCCTCTCATTCCATTCTTTTGATGCTTGCTAAAGCGTTTCTGTCATATTTTCAATTACCTCTATGATACGACACTGATACAGATCTATTGACTGCATTTTTTCAGTCCCCTACTACCTGTCTTTCCAATCATGTCCAGGAATGGTGTAAAAGGAGGAGCATGTGTCATGCTCTACCCTTCGAAGACTGTGTCTACCTTGATTGGTTCCTTAGCACTCCTTTATCACCTATTACCAAAGATGTTTCTTCTCATTTTCCTCAAACAGAGTAAGAGGCTCTACAAACGGCTCTAAGATATGACATGATTTATGCACAATCTGGTTATGTCTATACCATTATACCAGACCTCCACACATCCTAGTGGTGTCGATGCACCCGGGGCATCTCACGTCACCGATGGTATCGTTGGATCTATTTCACTTCCTTCACCATATAATCAATAGAGTTATCCACATGAGGGCACCAATTACTCTAACACTTATGCCCCTCCTGCTAGCAATGTGTATTCAGGACAAAGCACATCTTATGCATTTACCTGTCCACATCAGCAAATGTCAAATCCATCTAGTGCTCAACCTGTCTACCAGACCATTTCCCCTTTACCATCTTATTCCTATGCATCGTAGAGTGCTCCAGTCCCTCAGGCATTAGCGTCATAGCCTACCATTCATCCTCAACCCTAGCAACCAGCACCCCTTCAGGGTTAAGTGTTTGCACAGCAAAGTGCAACCAATCCCACAAATTCAAAGAAAAAGAATAAGCGAAAAGGTAACAATAGTAACCAGGGTAACCCGGGTAATTAACCTAATGAACCCCAAGGCAACCAACCTAACACCAACAACTAGAAAGAGGGTGACCAACCCAAGAAAAACAAGGTTATTCATATGAACAAGCCTTATGCATGTTGTGCTATACATGGCCATTATGCTCATGAGTGTCCCATCTTACCCTAGAAGTGCCAAATGTGGGAAGCCTAAGTACCTTCTACAGGACAATTGCCCATACTACAACTTCCTCAGAATCCTGTGCCATCTCAACTAGCTGTGCTCACAAGTCCTTTCCTTTAGCAAGGATTTGTAGCTACTCAACCTCAAGAAGGTCAAGCATCCCACCTTCCTCAACCTTTTGGTCCCGGTGATTACCAGATCCTCATGATTAATTTTGATGAGGTAAATACATCTGATATCATCTTCCAAACTCGGTCGCGTCAATATGACAAGCCATTGACTTCGTCCACCACTGATCCCAAAACCAAAGCATCTACTGAGCCTCTTATGACACCAAATGGTCTGCTACCAAGCCCTCAACCTAAAGATGATTCAATTCCTAATATCCCTAAGGGACCATTAAGTTGTAACATGGGTTCTATCCGAGTTGCCCATACGTACAATATAGTAGACGACTTGGCACAATCACTTGCTACCATGTCGATGTTTGAAGTCCTTTAGTCATCCCATATCAAAAGAAATCTCTACTAACTCCTTTGGGTGCAGTAGATCCTTCATACGATCATTTGATTGTCTTTCTAGTTGATACTTTAGAACATCCTCCATTACCTCCATCCTTTGCATTCCAAATACCAGTCTGAGTCCATAATGCCATCATCTCCTGATGCATTATCGATGAAGGCGCATCCACCTCCGTGATGTCCGCTTGTATTTGGAAGAAACTCAAGTCACCTAAGTTTGTGCCCATCCACCATCACTTTATGTTCTTGATCTGGTCTTTCCTCGTAACCTCTTTGCATGTATCGCAATTGTCTAGTGACTGTTGCAGGAAAGAATTTCCATGTCAAGATTGAGGTTGTTGATGCCCCTCTCGATTACAATATTCTCTTGGGTCATTGTTACTCTTATGCCATGTTAGCTGTCGCATCTACGGTTTTCCGCAAGACGTGCTTCCCCCAGGAAGGAAAATTTTCGCCATCGATGAGTTGACATACTGCGAGTTGACATCCTTGACCTCCCCTGAGTCCATTATCTCATTGATGTCCAACAAATAGTCCTCTACCCCTCTCACTGGTGTCTCACCCGACGTCTACAAATATTCCTCATTATTAGGTGCTTTCCCTGATCCTCCCCCTGCTATCTCTGAGCCTATCTCTTTGAGGGTATGCATGTTACAAGGTTCATAGGATTCTCAAAATAATTTTGGTACATATGATCCAAAACCATATCCTTAGCATCCCACAGTTACCATCCTGGCCAAGCCATCCAGATCCAACCCCCTAGGACCTCTTCTTTTTGTGTGTGCCTCCTCTTTATTCCCACCAAGAATTGTTCCTCTATGTATCAACCATCCAAGAGTTGTTCCATTGGGACATTACCCTACAGGCGAAATACGTTTCTTGTTTCCTCCTCTGGAAATATTTTTTGTCCCTATCATGGCTTTATTGGTCCTCCCTAACATCACTTTGGGGATTCTAGTGTAGTACATTGATCCCCCTATGAATACTCTGCCTAGTCAGCTAAGACCATATCATGCTTTGACCCCGTTTCAACCAGTCCCTATGACTCCTATCACTACTCTAGTTCCACTACCACCTCAATTGGAACTCACTCCTGTTGCAAAAGCATCTGGACAGGGGGACAAAGCCAATAAAAAGGAACCTAAGGACAAGGCTCCCCAAACACCTCCCACTCTCAAATCTCCAAAGCCGACACCTCTGTGTGCTTTTTGTGAGGTTGTTGGGCATGCCACCAATAACTGCCCTGATCTTCCTCGTCTAAAAACTTTGGTTCATGAAATTTTCCTTGAGTCAAATATCCCTAAGGTCCAAGTTACCTTACTGGGACCAACCAAGAAATTAAAAATGTTGCGTGCAAATCATCCTTGTTCCTTGTGTAATCATTATGGCCACTATTCCCATTGTTGCCCTCATCTCAATGAATTTCGTGATTCCCTTCAAGCACTTTGTGAATATGAGGCCACTCATACTGGATCATCTACTCCTGTAGCTGTGGATTCTGCTACCCCTAGTGTACCAGAACAAGGGGAATATGGTCCTACCATAATGATCCCTCCCCATAGTGTTAAGATGATGAACTCCATGATCCATATCCTTTACCTATCATCATCCTTGAGTTCCTCGCGTGAAAACCTCTCTGAAGTTGTTGCGCGTTATTCTATAGAACCTCCTTCTTTAGAAGCCCAAGTCTCAACATTGGTAGATATTTCATCTACTAGCTCATCGTCTACCATTCAAGATAATGTGTATGTGAACCCTTTTTCTCATGTTGATGCACCAAGTACCACTGCCATATGTAATCATTCTTCCTTTTGTCCGCCCATCTTCCCTTATGATGAGGACATCATGGAATCCATGACTACCCCTTATTATCCTTGGAGTGATATGCACTTCGTGCATACTTCCTCCAATATTTGTATTCCACCACTCTAAATACATCCAGTACATCCATAGCATACTGGGGTGCATATAGGCCCCTACATATCCTTATCATGCTTTGGAGGATCTCGTACCAAGTTGGTCCGAGATGATTGAATACCTTTTTTGAACACATGGAACACAATGACGCTCCACAAACTCCTCTTGCTAGGGAGCATCATTCCCACCTTTGCACAGTGGATCAGTCCCCTCCATCACATATGTTTGCGAGAAGTATCCCATGCTTGGATGCATCATTGTTTTCTCCAGTCCATATTATCAATTTAATGACATAAGTCTCAGCCTAGATCCCAACAAATCTAGTATGGTCGATTATTCTCCCATTCCTTGGATAGCTTGTCCTACCGGCCTCTATAACGAGCCATATTCACATCACACATCGTAGACGTTTGATACCATATATTTAAATATTCTACTCTATCTCATACCACCTTTACCACATATTCCCCATGTTTGACATAGTGGGTGAGGATGATTCTAGACCTCCTCTAGTAGTTCATTCTCATTTTCATGTTCCCTTAATTCTTCACGAGGAACCATCATTCCAAGAAGCATTAAGGCCATCCTTAGACAAGTAAGGGTACTTGCCTAAAAATCACAGATCCTGATAGCGATGGTTAGTTTGTACACTACTATCTCCACGAGATTTAGGGTCTTTTCCTCCTCTCCATATTCACCACTGCTCACTTAGCAAATGAATTCAAATTGGAGGGAAAACGCCCTTTTAGAGTAAACCCTACAATTTTCTTTCGCCCATTGCGACCAAACTGTAGCTCAATTTGTTGAATTGTCAGCACCATTGGAAATATCTCATCGAGTTCTATAATGGGTATTTCTTAGTTTTGATGATTTGATACTTCACCCAAAAGCCATTTTTCCAAGAAGCATCTCTTCATCGCCTCTAAAATCAAATTTCTTCATATGTGATGCTTGTAACTTAGGGATCACCTTCCCTTAATGCTTCTCATCTCAAGTGTTGATTTTTGTCATGAACAGCAATCATTTGCTCATGTTTTCATGGTCCTCACCGAGCCTATTCTGTGTGGCAGCATTATCGACTCACCCTTGTTTAGGGCATCCACGATGAGTCACCTTTTCATCCATAGAGTTTGTTTCACATCCCACTATATCATGTCACAATATTCCATCCATATTTGCATCCCATTCATCACATGTTGCCCATTTTTTCCTTAAATCATACTGTCCACCATCCCCTACAGAGTCGATTCAGTCACTGCGAGGTCAACCATACACTTTATGCTCTAACAAGGGAAGTCGTTTGTTTGTCCCTCAGTCGCATTTTTTCCATTGTCCCTGGTGTCAGTCCATCAGCCACATTACTATTTTCCCTCGTGCCTTAGTTGAGGATCCTCATTGCCTCACCTATGGTAGGCCCTATTCTATCGATATCAACACATATATTCTAGAATAATGACCTAGAGGGAAGTGTATCTTGGTTCGAGCTTCCACTCTTGAACGATGCCTCAAATCAAGGGAAGGGAATCATCATTTACTTCTGACTTGATTGTTTCATGTCTGTGATTCATACACTTGATGGTCCAGTGATGAAGTAGATTTTACCACTGATTCTTCGGTGTGTGTGAGATGTTTCAGAACTCTTGAGGGGGTGGCCCTTCAGGTAGCTCCCCACATGTCTAGATGCCTTCATATTCTACTATAGCCTTAGATGTATTTCCGCAGATTTTATGGGTTTGGTTCCTGCTACTTGTAGCATTCATATCATGCATTTATCCTTCAAATGATCCATTAAGTTTTGCAAAGTCCTTTCCTACTCAACAAGGATTCTTTGGTTATTCTACCCTCCCACCCATGTTTTGAGGGAAGGGCCATTATATCTCATGTACTCATATTATTGTATTCAGTCCTGCCTCATATTTTTTTCCAAGCACATTATGTATATGGGAAGCATTGTATTATTTTTTGGCTTAGTTATGCCAGCATGTCATGTACCATTCAACATGTATTTTATTGCTGATTTTCATGTTTTTCATTGCATCATTATTTTGTACTAATTTATCTTAGTGGGTATAGGTATGCCTTCCCTGCCTCACTGAGATTCGGTACCACAATAAAAAAGGAGCCTTGCATTAGTCTCGCCCCCTTTGTCACTCTGCTCTTTCACTTTAGCTCTATTGCTCTCTCTCTCTATCTTTGACTCCACTTTTTTATCTAATGATTGTGTCCTTACAATGTATTTCGATCATATGTTTTTCTCCTAAGACTCGTACATTGGGGGAAACCTATTGTCACAAAAAATTGATCGTCTAGCATAATTTACTAGATGGATCGAATTACACCATGTAGGGCCAATTTTACCATAATAAAATTGCTTTCACTGTGAGAAATTACTTAATAAACCACATTTGTTAAGTCTTTATAATTAAACCCATGAAGAATAACTAAATAAATCACTATTTATTTGATTATCTTCTAGGAATAATTAATTAAACCATTTTTTTAATTAATATTCCTTGTCACATTTGACCCAATTATGAGAAATAAATAAATAAACCATTAATTATCTTATTTTTCTCTAGGAATAATTAATCAATCACTAATTAGTTATTATTCCTTGTCAAGTTTGACCAAATCCCTTAAGAATAATTAAATAAATCATTATTTGTTTACTATTCCTTAACCATATTTCTTGAGATGATAAATAAATCATTTATTTATTTATTGTTTTGTAAATAAAAGTTTAAAAACTTTTTCCCTCTAACCAAATATAATAAAATATTCCAAATGGTTAATTCTAGAATGTTGTTAATAATATTTTATTATTTCTCATTATTGGAGGATAACCTATATTTTGTTATAAATAGAAGGGATCTCCATTTATTATTCACTTTCAATTATTTTCATTGTTTCACTCATTGTTGTAACTCTAATCATTATCACTGTCGTGCAACTTTTTTATTTTCCATTTGAGTTCTCGTTGAGCTCAAGCAATTTTATTTGCTTGGTTTGCACATTATAGAGGGGAGAGACTCTACAAAATATGAAGACATTTGAGGATAGCCAATAACCCATCCCACAGAGGGAGACTAGTAACATTATTTGTTCCCTTCACAGATGTTGTTTAATAAAATATATTCTTTATATATCTAGTCTCCATTGGATGATTGGAGTTACTTGCACTTATTTTTCCATTCCATTTTATTGTTTAACTAGGATTGTGGGATAGATCAGGGCTTTGGTAGGTTTTGTTTCTATCATTTGCTACAGATTTACAATGTTTAGCAACCATTTTCATTCTTTGGGATGTTTTTCATCCATAACCTAAAGTGGTTTCTTTTCGTACACATTCAAGAAGAAAACACAATAACACTTTCTATATATGACATTTTCTAAGTCCTCATAATACCCTTCCATAATGGTTGGCTACTACTCGAACCTTGTGCTCACTTATGCCTACATAACTCAAGTAGTTGCATTCATGCAGGTTCGATAGGTAGTGTCATTCATGTAGTTAAGGTAGTGAGTGAGTGCCCAGTGTGAGGTGTAACTATTCCCTCTAAAATCATTACTACATACATTCCAAGTTTACAACTAGACCTAAGAGATGTATCCCATATCTGCCCAGGTCACCATCAAAACAAACCCTAAATAGAAGGACCCCCATCAATGGAGAGTCATGAGAAGGGAATATAAGTTACCTTTTGTTTAAACCTAAATACATTGTAGCATGTTGGTTACTTATGAGCATGTCAATTAACACATGTTACCCCTAGATGGGAGAAATCCCCTCCATCACTGGCTGATAGGAAAAGGACACTAATGATCCACCGAATGATAATATTGATTATGTTGTCCTGTGTTACAATAAGGAAGGTGAGGCAAAGAAGTTAGGGGTCTGGGGAATTTTAATAGAAACCAATTATATAACCATTTTAGCACCATGGAAACTCTTTTTTTTTAATATTTTTTTTCCCAATTTGTGGTTTAAAGTGAGAAGCACCTATACCTAGAAAGGGGACGTATTCAAGTTAATACACAATTACCAGCTTAAAAAACAACATTAGGAGCATGAACAAAGAAGTTGTGTTGGCTTAGATTAAAAAACACTCTCGTTCGTTATTTTCTTTTTGTTCAATATTTTTTTATTGCAATATAAGGCGAGTAAGTGATTAGGGCATTTAAAACTTATTTATTATTGTTGAATTTTGCTATTTGAGGATGTTTCTCTATGATTTCACTGAACCTAAACACTCCACCCTTAACCCCGGGGACGATTACTATGCCTTGGATACTTAGATTCACTACTTGGATTAGTTACTTAGATACTTGGATTTCATACTTGGCTTCCCTGTTGGGCTCATGTGCGAGGATGCTTTTAGCTCCGAGAGGAAAAGGGTAGGAGGATGCCACGCTTGGATACTCAAACTTGGTTGGGAAACTATAGAGACGCAATATGTTTCTTGTTTCTATGTAGTTTCCCCTAAGGTGTATTTGATTTTATCCAGAGATTTTTATGCCTGGGAACATCATTATGGAATATTCAAGGATGATTATTTGTATCTTCTTTATTTTTCTATATTGAATGTAAATTGTATTTATTAGAGGAGAACCCCATTCCGGGATTCATATTTATATCTCATGATGGAATGTTTGTAGAAAACAAAATTCAATATATTGTTACTATAAAGAAAATTGCTTGGAGTTTTTTTTCCATATTCATTGTTCTTTAATTCGTGTTCTACAATTTAGAGAAAAATCTACAATAGATATAGTGTTAGCTTCTTTGATGCTTGAATAAAGGTTTCTATCTCATGAATTATACAAAAAAATGTTTCTTGAAGTGTAAAGGCCTTGATTTATGATCTATGTGCATGTATGTAGTAATTTTTTTAAAATGAAGTTTCACTCTCAATTTGTCTCATAATATAATTTAACTTTAGTTTATCCCACAACACTTCAATTTTATTTTCTTCTACTTCAGTGGTATGCCGACGTGCTTAGCAATTTGCAATGAACATTCTCCTCACACCGTATTGTGGTTTTTTATTTATCGGTGTAACACCACCAACACTAGCTAAAGGTGTGTTTCTTTTCTACTAACAAGGTGTTACCGAGAATTACATTATTTCCAAAAATAAAATTTACTAAAACAATTTCTAACCCTCAATAAAGAAAAATCCTAAATGTTGGTCAAATGGCCAAAAGTAATGTAGTCTAGACAGTAGTTTCACTACACAATTTCTTTCCTATTCTCCACCTAGCATCCTAGGATGCAGATAACTATTCTCATATACCTTCCGACGACATGTCTTCAAACTATTCACCAAGAGACCGTTCACCCAAAATCCAACTATGAACATAGTCTTATTTAATAAGATATGCATAACTAGCATACATAACTAATAGCAGAAATTTATATGGTCAAGATGATTTTCCTGGACCTCCAACCACTTCATTTATATTTGTAAGAAATGAAACACATTAATCCCCTAGAAAAGAGCAACCAAAGTTCTCTAATTAATTTCACTACATAAAGAAAATTTCAACCCAAACACTAAATCACCTAACCAAATTTGCTTCTTGGAATTACTTGGGCAAAATCATGTTCCTCCCGTCCACAATCTAAATCCTCCAATTCACCCTCAAGCCAAAGAGAATTATCTTACTACTATAATGAAACTCTAATTCCAAATAATGTATTTGTATACATTACTTAGTAGATTTTCCCTTAGCAACATCCCACTTTTCTTAGGTCTACCAAGCCATTGGCCTAGGCTTTCCTTTTCATTTTTCGAAAAAATATATTCCCTCTTTTTCCTTTAAAGCCTACCTTTCTCTCCCAAGGTGCTTTATTCCACCCTTATTCGGTATTTTTTTACAACTGATCGATTTAATAAATTTTCTCTCATCATATCTTTGCAAGCACCTCAAAAATCTAAAGTTTCTTTCCTAAGTAATTGCCTGATTTTATTTTCATTAACAAAAATCATTTACTACATCATCATAATACTTTATTGTACAATTTTCTTCAAATACATCATGGCTCTCTAGCCATCAAGTCTATAAATAGTGCAGTATAAAAATAGAAAAAATATTTACATAGAAACGTAGGGCTATTACAACATCCACCTTTTTTAAACTAACACCCTCCTCAATGTATAGTGTTCATTTTCTTCATTCTTGAAACAATGTTGGGTAATATTATTTAATTTTATCCTCCCGTTCTGAAGTAGCCTCCTCAGGTGTAAAGTGCCTCCACTTCACCTTAACCCAAGTGATGACTTGATTCCAAAGAAATGCCTCTTTCCGATCTAAAATGCGGAGGGGATCTAACAGGAAAACTCCTTCTGGTTCCACCTGTATCAAATTCCAATCAATTACATGATAAGTATCATGGATGTTTGTTTTTAACAAAGACACATGAAAAACATTGTGCACTTTAATCTAGTTGGGAAGAGCCAGTTGATATGCCACTCGACCAATTTTGTCCAAGATTTCATAAGGCCCACAAAATTGTGCTGCCAATTTTTCATAGTTCCTCGTTATTAAGGTACTTTTCCTCAATATTAATCTTAAGTAAACATGGTCTCTAACCTTAATATTTATCAATTCTTTTCTTATCCACATAAATATTTTATCTATCTTCTTTTGTTTTGATATTTTGTCTAATCATTCATGCCACTTGTTCCATTTCCTGCAAGGCATCAGGTCCTAATATCAATCTATTCACAGAATAACTCCAACTGAGAGGTGTATGGTATTTCCTACAATGAAAAGCTTCAAAAGGAGTACCTTTTATTGAAGTTTTTTAGTTGTTGTTATAAGGAAATTATGCTAAATGTAGAAAATCCTCCCATTTGGCAAGCTTTTCCATGATGTACATTCTCAGAATATATTCTAGAATCTTATTGGTGTTGGGTATGTGTGGTAGAGGGGGCCAGGTATTCTTTTCTTATCCACATAAATCTTCTATCTATCTTCTGTTGTTTTGGTGTTTTGTCTAATCATTCATACCGTCTGTTCCATTTCCTGGAAGGCATCATGTCCTCATATCAATCTATCCATCGAACAACTCTAACTAAGAGGTGTATGACATTTCCTACCATGAAATCTTTGAAAGGAGTACTTTTTATTAAAGTTTGGTAGTTGTTGTTGTAAGGGAATTGTGATAAATGAAGAAAATCCTCCCATTTGGTAGGCTTTTCCATGACCTACATTCTGAGTATATCTTCTAGAATCAAATTGGTGTTGGGTATGTGTGGTAGAGGGGGGGTAGGTAGTCCCGCTTGTCGGGGTATTTGAGGGGGCAGTTTAACCCCTTTTCAAGGGGTTTGAGGGTGATAGTAGCCCCCCCATGGGGTGAGAGGCAGGGCCCCGAGAAATTTTTTTTGGACCCTATATTAGGTGGGTGGACCTACCTATGGTTTTATGCATAGGTTTTGCACATGCTTTTGGGAATGATGGTTTTCTATGCATGGTATCTTGTAAATATGACCAAGGGAACTATGGTTATGTTCTAATATAGGGTTAATGGCTTGGGGTTTATGTAGACATGTACATATTTTTTTTGTAACATTGAAAGGAATATAATGAAAAATCAATCTCATAGCCCAGTTTTATGTTTATGCTCTCGCCATTGTTTATTTTCTATTTTTAAGAATTAGTTTGTAGGTAATTTTTGTATAGGGTTAAAACCTACAATTTCTTATCTAAGTATTTCCATTCATTTTATGGCGATATAGAGTGTTGGAATTCAATTGAGTTCCCATGGCACCAAACATCCTTGTAAACTTAACATCCTTGTCTGACACTAGCATCTTGGGAACTCCATGTGGTGAGAAAAATTCCTTCATGAAAATGCTAGTAATATGTGTTGTTCCATAAGTGGACTCTACTAGTATAAAATGTGTTACTTTACTCAAGATGTCCACCACCCCCATAATGGAATCATGTTGTTGTTCTATCTTTGGTACTCTTATAGTTAAATCTAATGGGATCACTTCCCATTTCCATTCTGGAATGGGCACTGAGTTCAATAATCCAACAAGGTGTTGATGTTCCACCTTTACTTTTGACATCCTAGACATTTTTCTAAGTAGTGTACCACCTCCTTTTTCATCCGACCAAAACAATTCTTTCTTTGATGTTGTTGTCATATTTTGATATCCAGGATGGCCTATATATGGTTTCTTTTGATATTCATGTAGTATAATTCCTTTTTTAAAGAAGTCACATTCAGAACATACAATATATTTATGTAGGTTATCAATTTTTCAAAATTTTTAGCATATCCTAGGACTTCCGTTTGCTGCAATTTCTGTTGAATGTCAAGGTTTTTTTACCTTTTTTATTGAATTTTTAATCTGCTCTACAAAATATGTACCAATAATGCTAACATACTAATCCATGTGGCTATTGGTGGCCACCTGCCTATTCGAATTGCACCCCCACCATTGTTTCTTTCAGTTTTTTTGGTTTCCTTAATTGTAGCACAACTTCTTATTTTTGGTAGTTTTTCGGGTCCTGAACTTCCAGACCCATTTTGAGGCCCTAAAAGACATTTTTTTTGCGATATTCTACTTTGTGATTTCAATGAAATCTCATTTTCAGTTGTATTCCTCAGATATATCTTTCAAATGAGGTATCATGCATGTCAAAAATAGATAATATGACCAAGTTACCACCCCGAGAAGTTGGCTTCCCAACTAAACCCAACACGCCCCATAAACTCTTGGTGTTACGTCTCCTTGGGTTAGGGTTTGGTTGTTTATGGTTTTCTGTTATTGTTCAATAATAAAAAGGCCCTTGAGCCCCATTGTAACTCAATTCATATGCATGTTGCTGCCACATCTCTTCTCAGAGATAAGCTACCATCGCCCGAGCTAGTCTCATTTCCATTCTATTTGTAAGCATATTTAATTATTTGATATTAATGAAATTAAGTGTTATTTCTCTTGAATCTCTGTATTTTTGGTTATATCTTTAATTTGTTGTATTGATGCTTAAATTTAGATCACATATACTCCCATTAAAGCATGTGCATGCCTACTTAAGGCATTTGTTATCTTATTCTATTTTTATTTTTTGTGCTTAATATCAAATTCACACTCATTGAGTAAATCCAACCACCCTTCCTATCTAACATTTAGATATGGTTGGCTGAAAAAATCCTTTAAACTGATATGATTTGTCACGAGTAATTTTATTTCCTAAAAGGTAGTGTCTCCACATATTTAGATCATGTATTATTGTCGTCAACTCTAGATCATATAAATCATAACTCTTTTCACGTGTTTCAGTTTCTTAGACTCGTAGGCTACTACTGCATTTTCCTACATGAAAAGTTGCCTAATATCTTCTATACAGGCATCGTTGTAAACAACAAATGCCTTGTTCGAGTCTGCAATTTTCAGCATAGGAGCTACTGTTAGTAATTGCTTCAGTTTGTCAACACTTTGCTAACATTTGGTTGTCCATTCAAACCTTATTCCCATTTTTTCTAAAGAGGTAATAAGGTGAGCCATTTTAGAGAAAAACTCTATACATATTTGATAATATCTTGTGATTCCCATAAATGAATGAACAACTAATATATCCTTAAGTATGGGAAAATTTAAAACAACCCTAACCTTCTCAGGAGAAATTCTCAGTCCCTCCTTTAAAATGATGAGATCAAATACTGTATTATGTCCTTATAAAACTCACATTTGCTAAGTTTCACATATATATGATGTTTTCTTAAATTTTGTAGCACTAATTTCATATGTTCTTTGTGCTCTTCCCCTTTCATGGAATACATGAGAATACCTTCTATAAACACCAACACAAATTTATCGAGGTACTTATGAAGTACATTGTTCATTAAACATATAAAGGTTGTTGGTTCATTAGTAAGACCAAAGGGTACCACTACAAATTTGTAGTGACCATATCTAGTTCTAAAAGTTGTCTTATGAATATCTTCATATTTTATTTGCAGTTGGTGATAGTCAGTCCTTAAATAAATCTTTGAGAATATTGTTGCTCCCCTCACTTGATCAAGCAGATCATAAATATGAGGCAGTGGGTATTTATGTTTTATGGTTAACTTATTAAATTATCGATAATCGACACAAATCCTAAATGTTCCATCTTTTTTCTTGACAAAGAGTACATGCCCCCCCGCCCATGGTGAGACACAAGGTCTAATGTAACCTTTATTTAACTTTTCCCATAACTACATCTTCAGATCTACTATCTCTAGTATATTTATTTGACAAGGAGCTCTAGCTAGTGGGGTGGAACCTCGTACTAGATTGATGAAAAAATCTATGTCTTTGTGGGGAGGTAAGCCAGGGATTTCCTCTCGGAAGACATCCTGAAATTCACTAATGATTCGCAGTGAGGGGAAACTTTAAGGATGGAAGTTTATCTTAAAGTTTAGAAACCTTGGCGAATCTTACTAATTCGTAATATGCAAACTGTAAAATGATTGGTGAAATTTTTGTAGAAATATTTATATTTCCAATGATTTTATATTAGTCTATATAAAATTTTGGCTATTATTAAGGCAAAACAATTTTGTATTGTAAAATTTTGGCGAATAATTTTTAGGAAAAAAAGGATATTCGCAAGTCTTTTTTCTGGAAAAAGCATGGAAAATTAGTCTCCCTGCAAATATTAGCCCCTAAAATTTTCCCTGTTGGTAGTGTATCTAAATTCTTTTCTTCTGTTTGTTGTGTATTTCTCTCCACCTATACCATGTATAACTAACACCCTTTTCTTGCACTCCTTCTCATTTGTAAAGATGAGATTTTTTCGAGTGATATTGATTTTGGTATACCTTTAATTAATTGGGTTTGCCCATATTGCTTTACACAATTTACAATTTTCTCCAAAAAGTTTATAACCACTCCCTGTTTCTCCATCTAGTCCATGCTTATGAACACATCATAGGACCCTAAAGGAAGAATATGTAAATTTACTTTGGTGGAATAACAATTTAAGTTAATGGGTCACTATCTTACTTGGTTGGTTACTTTTTTTGTACCTGTTGCTAATTGTACTGACCATGTTGTCTTAAATTTCTCATATTTTAATTCACATTTTTCCACAAGTTGGGCACTAATGTAACTTAAAACAGCCCCTCGATCAATTAAAACAGAAAAATATTGGTTCAAAATGATACCTTCAATCTCAATCGATATAGTTTTATGCTTAACATGTCTTTCCTCTAGTGCGACACTTATCCTAGGAGTATTTATGGAAACATCATTCATAATTGTTTCCTTGTAGACAACTTGAATATTAGATATCATTTTGGGATTCAACTGCGTTATTTTTAAAGTCATTCACAGATGACCATTTCCATGAGAGGTAGTCGTAACTGACTAATTTCTCATGATTTTTGAATAGTTCACTTAGCACTCATTGCATCGGGTGATGCTCACAGGGGTGAAGAAGTGGGATTGAAACTAGTGAAATGTGGAGAACGAATCACATAGCATCAATCATCACTTCCGGGGCTTGCACCCGGTAACCAGGACTTCCCAGGAGGTCACCCATCCCAGAACTCCTCTGGCTCAAGCGCGCTTAACTGTGGAGTTTTTCCCACAATCAAGCCCACTTAGTGGCTTGATTGTAGGGAAAAAAATCCACAGTTAAGCGTGCTTGAGCCAGAGGAGTTCTGGGATGGGTGGCCTCCTGGGAAGTCCTGGTTACCGGGTGCAAGCCCCGGAAGTGATGATTTATGCTATGTGATTCGTTCTCCACATTTCACTAGTTTCAATCCCACTTCTTCACCCCTGTGAGCATCACCTGATGCAATGAGTGCTAAGTGAACTATTCAAAAATCATGAGAAATTAGTCAGTTACGACTACCTCTCATGGAAATGGTCATCTGTGAATGACTTTAAAAATAACGCAGTTGAATCCCAAAATGATATCTAATATAATGCACTGCGTAATCCCCCATACTTAACTTGAATATTATAAATATATCTTGGATTATGCGAGAAATTGCACAATAGGTGTGGTTCACCACACCCCCAAAACTTCACTGATTCTCTCTCCTTGACCCCACTGAGCCTTTTATTGTTGAGGTCCATGGATTTGGATCCAATTTGAGACTATGCCGGCTGATTTAAATTTCCTTTGCTGAAATTTTTCCACTCATGCTCATTCCCAAAATTCTTCAGATAGGTTTGTTTTTTTTCGTTTTCACCCCATCATAGTTTTTCTTCTATCCTTTCCTTGCCAAGGTTTCAAGCTTTCACCCTTATTCTTGAACTACTGGTGAGAAACAATTTATGATGGCTATGGCATTGGCAAGGTCCGGAGAGCTTGCGCTTCCTAGTGCAAGGGAAGATACACACTTTTAGTTACCCTGCCCAGTACGCATTCCGTTATATACACATCCCATTACCCTTTCACCTTCTCCCCTTTTACTTGCTCTGCTTGATGTGAGATCTTCGATGCATTAGGTTCAATGCATGGAACCATCTTTATTTCCATAATACCACATCCATTGTCTTAGGATTGTAAAATTCAATCCTTTCTTTATAAGGGTCTAGTAGGCACCTTAAAAATTGCATTGTATCTTGTCTTTCTCCTCTTTAAAATAAGGCACATACCACAGTAAATTGGTAAATTTTTCCACAAAACTCGTATATTATTAACTTCCCCATCCTTAACTCATGAATTCCTCGGTGCGATCATCATACTATATTTCATTTAAATATCAAGATTTAAATTGATTTTGGAATTCCTCTGAGGAAACTATTTTTTCCTCCAAGGTATGAACACTTTTGGCCTCTTCCCACAAGAGAGCACCTCTGCCTTACAACTGATAAATGGCCAATTTGGCCTTCCGGTTACTATCATATTCACAGAATTTAAAATACTTGTTCATGTTTAGGAGCCAAGCCTCAACATCATCCTCTTTTTTCCCATCAAAAGTAGGAGGTTTTATCTTCGAGAACTCCCCTTACAGTTCCAATCTCCTCTTTCTCTTATGTTATTTTTGATAAGTCCTTTCAGAATCACCTCCGCTTTCATACTTCTATGACTCCATCTCAACATTTTTTCTTTTTGGTGCCTAAGGCTCAATTGCTCTGTGACTAGAATTTTCCATCAATTATCTTATCATTTTTTCTTGATCCTCACTAGCCTTTAATAGACATTCATTGTTGCTCCTGAGGTTAAAAAACTCTTACTACAAATTTATAATAATATCCATGAACTGAGATGTTTCTAGGGTACTTTCATTTCCCAAATCAACATTTAACTCTTCTACTACTATTATAGCTCTAGAGGGCTCCTTTGTAACTCCTTTGTAATTCTGAGTGCCTCACTTGAATACCTTTTTTTTCAAACATAACTAGGTATTAGGACAACATTCCTAACTTATTTATCTATTTTTTTTCAATCTATGAATTTCTAAGTATTAGTGTGTTAGTTCCTTCAATCCCAAATTTGAACCTGGGCTCTAATACCATATTCCACCCACCTCATTAATTATATAATAAAAGAACCCATTTTTTTTTAATTATTATTTTATTAAATGTTCATCCTTACCGTTTCTTCATTATCACCATAGTAAAATCCCAAAAACATTCATCTTACTCTCCTATTCTATGGGAGAATGTGTTTCCATAGTTGGGAAATGATGGTTGGAAAGGTATATCTTTCCTTAAAATATTTCAACTCCTAATTTTATTTTGTCGTTTGGATTCATATAAGGTTAAACCCATACCCTTTTTGCCTGTGTAATACATTAGGGAATATTAAATAACTTATGCACCTACTATGGTATTTTGTAAACTCTCAAAGATTCAAGGCTTGTTATATTTCACCTTAATAAATCAAGTTCGTATTAAAGCAATGGTCAAGGACTAGTATGTAAGGCTCAATCCATTATACTCCGTTGATGTCGATTTGGTATTTGAGAACACATGTGTCTCCCTTGTATTAAAAAAACCTTCCTAAGTTCTCTGATCTGGTTTTTCATTGTACCTTTCATCAGAGCTCCTAATTAAATAAAAGGAATTATGGTACGATCCATATAGGCCTGATTCCTTAGAAAAATTATCACCGGCCATGAACCATCGCATAGCCGCTTTAGCTCCACGGAGCATGTTTAACATAGTTTTCACCTTGGTTTAACTGGAAGAAATTTCATTTTACATGTCATCATCTATATTTCTATGGCTAGTACATAGAACAACTAAGGAGGTGGGGTTTCGTATTTGGGCGACCATGTAACGAATCCAATCTTGCCACCAAACTAGGTTCCATCTTATCTTCACATGGTAATTCAGTCCTGCATACGAACGATCGAGATGAGTCCAGGTAATCCGACAGTGTGGGTTGTCTTGCTAAACCATAATGCCTCCTTCTGTGTATTTTCAATTCCATTGTTTGATGTTTTCCTTTCAGTGTCTCGTTAGTTGGATGGGGGAGGGTTTGACAGGTGAACTCTCTGCTAGTTTCATGGTCATGCTTCATTATCTTCTTATCGTTATACTGGCTTTCATTGTTCAACTGGTAAATACCCATGTTATAGTGTGTTTTCTATGTTTCTACGTTACATCTCTGGAGAATTTATTGGATTAGGTTAGGATCTCTGTCATTCTCGACTATAGGTCTCGTCCTGGTCTACAAAAACAATTATCATTCGTGTCTCCTTGGTCACCTTTCATGTGTACTTCACAGGAGAGTTTCATTTATTCATTCGATGATTTACATTTAATCTCTGAGCTACTGGATTTGGTATTGTTTCCATGTCTAATTCTGGAATGAAATTGTTTTGGTTCTCAGCGCTTAAAGGTTTAAAAGAAACACTCTTACCATCTAACAATAGTCTGTCTGATCCTTCCGGTACCTGAGTGTTGGGGTTTGATCCAAGGTAAAGCCTCGATCTATTTTTTTTCCGAAACTCCTCGGTCGACTAGTCCTCATATATATATATATAAGCGCAATGCATATTTATACACATGCCTTAACCAATTTTAAAATATGTGTTGACGTTTCCAGGTGAAAGGGCATACATATGTGTTAATTCTCTTACAGGTGCGATGAACATTATTCTCCTTTTTCAAACCCTGTAATTAATCGAAAAATCACCTCCTTCCTTTGAGATTCTTGACTTCTCCTAATTTGTCTGTCTACACATAAGGGACTAACAGGTTTCCGAGGATTTGTTTATCCTCCCCAGTATACAGGAGCTTCATCTGTGACAACGCCTGTCTGTTGCCACGGGTTGGTTCCATGCTTTCGTTGCCTCTCTATTCGTTTTGACGGCGTTAAGATAAGCCGTCTCGTTAGTTATGACTTTTCGTATATGACATTTTCTTAGTCCTCATAATACCCTTCCATAATGGTTTGCTACTGAAAACTATAGATCCGCAATATGTTTCTTGTTTCTATGTAGTTGTTCTTGAGCTCTAATTGATTTTATCCAGAGCTTGTTACGTTCGGAATATTCAAGGCCGGTTATTTGTATGTTCTTTATTTTTCTAGGAGAGACCCATTATAGGGGTCATATTTGTATCTCGTGATGCCATGTTTGGAGATACTCTTACTATAAAGAAATTTGTTTGGTTTTTTTTTTCCATATTCGTTGTTCTTTAATTCGTCTTCCCCAATTTAGAGAACAAACTCTAGTAGATACAGTGTTAGATTCTTTGATGCTTGAATAAAGGCTTCTATGTCATGAATCATGTAGAAAATGTTGGCTGAAGCATACAAGCCATTGATTTATGATCTATGTGCATGCTTGTAGTAATGCTTTTTGAAAGGAAGCTTCACTCTCAATTTTTCGCATAAGATGATTTAAATTTATTTAATCCCACAAGACTTAAATTTCGTTTTATTCTACTTCAGTGGTACGATGACGCGCTTCACAATTTGCAATGAATATTCTCCTCACACACTATTGTGGTTTTTTTGTATCGGTGTAACACTGCCAGCACAAAATCAAGGTGTGTTTCTTTTCTACCAACATGTTGTTACACTCCATAAAGAAAAATCCTAAATATTTGTGAAATGGCCAGAAGTAATGTAGTCTCGACAACAGTTTCACTGCGCAATTTCTTTCCTATTCTCCACTTAGCATCTTAGTATGTGTAGGGTTATTCTCATATAAAATCCAACTATATATCTTCGAACTATTCACCAAGATATCGTTCAACCGAATCCAACCGTGAACATAGTCATATTTAATAAAATCTGCAATACTAGCCTACACAACTAATAACATAAATTTATATGGTCTAAATAATTATCCTAGACTTCAAAAAACCTCACTGATATTTGTAACATATAAAACACTTCGAGACGACAACAACCAAAGTTCTCTAATTAATTTCACTTCATAAAGAAAATTTCAACCCAAACACTGAACCTGGTAACCAAAGTTGCGTCCTGGAAATTACATTGGCAGCAACACATTCCTCCCATCCACAAACTCAATCCTCTAGTTCACCCGTGAGCCAAAAAGAATCAACTTACTCGTGGAATCAACCTTCTCTCATTCTAGATTATGTATTTTTTATACATTACTCCTTTAGCATATTTTTAGTTAGCAGCATCCCACTTTTCTTGGGTGTGCCAACCCACTGGGCTAGGCTTTGCTTTTCTTTTCTTGTATTGAAAAAACATATTTCTTTTTTTTCTTTAAAGCCAATTTTTCTCTTTGTAGTGTTTTGTTCCACCTTTTATTTTGTGTTTTTCTACAACTGAATGATTTAATGGATTTTCTCTCCCACCATATTAAATTTTATTTACTAACTTCTAGGGAATTTTAGGAGTTATTTGAGGGAAGGTTAATTTGATATCTTCTACCAGCACTAGTTTCCAGATCTTGGAAATCACCTCTTAACTCTAGCGTTTCTTTCCCAAATAATTTCCAAATTTTCTTTTCATTAATAAAAATAATTTATTATATCATCATCATACTTTATTGTACACTTTGATTCAAATCCATCATGGCTATCTAGCCATCAAATCTAAAAATAATGTAGTATAAAAACAAAAATATATTTACATAGAAATAGAGGGGTATTATATTTTTGAATGTAGAGAATCTCAAACTCTATGAACCTTCCATGCTAGATTAAGAAGAGGAACAAGTCCTACCTTTTTGGGAGGATTTAGCACTAAATGCTTAGAAAAAGTTGGTAGAAAATACAAATTTTCTGAAGAAGTCGAAAACTACAAGGAAGAGGCAGCATGGGCTTTGGGAGATTGGGTTGAAAGGACAACTTCCGTGCAAAGCTAAATGGTGCACTAGAGAGAAGGTGGAGGAAAAATTTCCTCACCTAATTCAATATAATGTTTTGGGGACCAACAACCTACGAAATTCAAGTGTTGTGACTTGGATTGGATTATTATATTGCATTCCATCCATATTGATGCTTTAAGAGTGGAAAAAGTGGAAGAAGCTTATTCTATGAGCATTTTTGGCTGGGGGACTCAATTCGAAAAATTAGGGTTCGAAACCTTGCAAGAACGTTGTTGACGGAGTAAATGATGTTTCTTGTGGGTATAAATTTTCTCACCTTGAGTGGAAATTTTTTTCATTTTATACACAGAAATACCTTTCTTGAGGGAGCAAATGGCGTTTTTTCTGGGTATAAATTTTCTCACCTTGAATGGAATTTTTTTTCATTTTATACATAGAAATACCTTGCGAAGGACACAATAATCACATCAATCGAGTCAATATGTGAATGCTAATCAAAATTTGACCTTCATTTTCTTACCATGCTAATTCTAGAGGATGTCACGTCAGCTCCCATTATTCATGAAAAATGGGCTATCCTTGTGATGCCCCCTTATTCATGAAAATGGGCTATCCTTGTGATTATGATGTAGAATAATTTAGAAGAGTCTATATTGTAACTTTGAGCAAGAGCCAAGGTAGTCAAATCTAACCATTAGTAGATTATCGGGTTGTGTTATAACCAAACCACTAGGAGGAAAGAGGATTCCATTCTTTGTGCATTTGTTCCAAGAGCCAAGGTAGTCAAATCTAACCATTAGTAGATTATCGGGTTGTGTTATAACCAAACCACTAGGAGGAAAGAGGATTCCATTCTTTGTGCATTTGTTCCACAATTGACCAAAATAGCCAAGAGGAATAGGTGATAGAGGGCACAGAGAGGAATTGTGCATTGTAGTAGCGCACAAACCATATGCCATACATTTTCATACCCACTCACATTTTTTATTCAAAGCAAGCAAGTAGAGCAACCTCACCTTGTTGCTAGATTTTTCTCCTAAAAGGTTTCCAATGCCATATCTTGTGTCAAGATTTGTCTCCTAAAGGGTTTCCAATGCCATATTTTGTGTCAAATGTGTGTTAGAGCTTCTATTTCATTATTCTCTACCTTTTGCATAATTTTTATTTGCATGCATGCATTATTAACAATATTGTAGAAATTTAGAAGTCTAAGAAGAAATAGAACCATAATAGTGTATAATTTTAGATTTTAAATATAATTTTATAAAATTTGTTGTGACGAACTATCTAGCAAAATGTACATGGAAATTTGCAGAGAATTCTATGTATTAGTTGTTACACCTATATAACTTAGATGCCCGAATAGGTAGTCAAAACCTGGAATAATATCACTTATACTCGTCGAGATTTTTGTTTAAGTAAGAGCATCCAAATGCTTTCTAGCACCACAAAGCATTGTGTACTTTGAAACCATGCCTAAATCCAACTATTCAAACACAAGTTTTGCTTATTTTTTGGGTGACATATGCCATTGGAAATTTCTCTCAAAGGGCTATCTAAGCAAACACTTTTCATGTTCTTTTGAAAAAGGTATCTATAGACAAGATTCATTCAAATGTATGCTACATAGCACACAACCAAGACATCATTAATATCATAAGCCTAGCATAATGCTAATAGTATAATGTTAATAGAATCAATTGACACCCTCACCTTCACATCACTTGACATTAATAACAGCTATAAGTCTTTTACAACAATGACAACAACTACTAATATATTCAAAAATATGTGAGTGTGGGTGAGTGAGTGGGTGCATTGCATTGTTAGTGGGATTTAGTTTGGTAGAAGGAAGAAGGGTTGTTATCCTTTCCATCAAAATTCATCTTGTATATGTAACATCTTAATTTAATAATGAGTATATGTTTTTGATGACTTAAAACTTTATCATCTTAAAATCTCTCATACACTAATTATATATATATATATATATATATATATATATATATATAAAAATATTTTTAAAGAAAAAATATATTTTAATGATCTTAGTATGAAGTTATTATAAGTTTTTTAATAGTGCTAGGTTCAATCACATAAACTTATTCATCAAATTTATTAATTTGAATATAGAAACTATAATAATGGTTTACTACATCAACTTAATTATATTTAATAAAACACATATTTCTATAATAAATGATAATTATATTTAATAAAACACATGATAGTGCTTTTTCAAATGTTACATTGATTCTAATATTGTTTTTTTTTAAATGTATATTGGGTATACATTATTTTATTATTATTATTATTATATTCTTATAATCAAATATCAATAATATTTTATTGAAATTAAAAATTATATTAATTCTACGCTACATTGACTTTAATTATATTTTATAGTACACCGTTTGTGATGAGTGATTTCTTTTCGGGCTTTCTTTGCGTTATAAAATATGTTTTTATAATAGAATGTTAAATAAAACCTATTACTAATAATATTGAAATAAAGAATTAGAAAAAAAAAAATATTAAAAAATAAAATGGTAAGAGAAAATATATTCGATGTCCCTTAAAATATAAATTTTGGATTTACTATCAGATAACAACCCTATGTTAATAAATATAGGTTTGCTTCGTCATTTATAGAGTTACATGGTCACAATTTCTTATTTTTTAATGCAGATGTAAACTATTGTACGACTGATCTTACCTAAATTTACAAGATGAGAAGAAGTGCTTAAAAAGAAATAGTTATAAATTCCAAAGAAATAAAGGAGCATAATCCTATAAAACACTCAAGCTTGCAAATCGAGTGTTTTCAAGAAACGATGTTTGTGAAGGGATACGAAACCCAAATACATGCAAAATTTACAAATCGTGCATTAATGATAAAGTAAAGAAAACTGCAGCAAAGTGACGTATCGAATATCCATTGTGGTTACTACAGCATTTAAAAAAGTTAGAAAATATTGGAACTGCCATGTTGCCTTGCCTTCAAGATCATGCCTTTATCCTTACTATTATTAAATTATAGGGAATACAAATAGTTGTTTATAAAAGTGCTAAACCTCTACCGTTCGCTTCATAATACTACGCAAAAGCAGGAAGCAACCACTGTTCCCCATTTTGAACAGGTGGGAGAAAATTGTTGAAATATTAATTTCCAACTGGTGCGCTGCGTGCTGTTTCTGAAAATAGCCAGTTTAGCCAGTTTTCCATTGCACCGCTTTTTCCAGCCAATGTTCCATCGCACCGTTTTTCACCAGCAAGTGGTTTGTTCCTCCAGAAGCAGCGATAACAATCATTGATTGACACGTGTCCACAACAGATTTCCAAAACAACTTTTCATGGAACCATAAAGTTCGAAATAAAAAGCCGTGCGATATTGTTGTCAGCCGTTAGATTAGATCTACGGTTGTGAACAAACCTGCAACATGAACTTAACTTAAAGTGAAAGTTTTTTTTATTGACAGTGAGCGTTATAGTGAAGTAATAAATGAGCATTTACTGTGGTTTGGTAAACATAGGTAAAACCTTCAATTTTATTGTTTTTTTATGGTCTACGGGAGTATGGTACAAGTGATATGTAATATCGTTTTTTGTTTTGTAAGGAGAAACTGCCGTAGCGAATGAGATTTTTTTTTTGCATTAATGAATGTAATAAGTAGCAACATGTAAATAAAAATTTACACAACAATTTTTTGAGAGAGAATTTTTATTTTGTAATGTAGTAGAGTGAATGAAACTAAAAGATTATTTATAAAGTAATGAATGTAAGGAAATTTTACACACAGCTGTGTAAAAATTTCTAAAGAGAGTAATTTTTTGTGGAAGTTTTTGGAGAATCTCTCTGTGAGAGCAAAGATTTTGTAACACCTGTTGTTTTTATTAATGAATATAAGTTTCTGTGTGTAAGAGTGAACTCTGTTCTTTAGAAGCATTTTATTTTGCTTCCTATGTTAAAACAGAGCTTCAGTTTTTGTTTGGAATTACCAAAAATTCCCAACATAGTATCAGAGCTTGTCCAGGTTCTTTGAAGGTGTCAAAGAAGCTGAAGGAAGGATTTCTTGTTGCAGTGGCTTCTCGAGGAGAGTGAAGACTCAGTCAAGAAAGAATCCAAGGTATTTCTCAAGCTAGTTTTTTGTGTTACTGTTGAAGACAGTCAGTGATTTTAAAACACACAGTCAAGCATTTTGAAGCATAGTTAAGAGTGCAAGAATGGTTGGAGCCAGCACTAGCATGGGTATTTGTAATACTTAGCTCCCATTATTTAATGGGAAAAACTATGACTATTGGGAAATAACTATGAGAGCCCTGCTTGCCTCACAAGACTTATGGGAACTTGTTGAGGATGGTTTTGAAGAACCAACAGATGAAAATGAGTTTAATAACTTGACTCAGGGAGAGAAAGAACTGCTGAAGAGCTATAAGAAGAAAGATTTTAAAGCCCTCTACTTCTTATATCAAGCAGTACATGAGAGTGTGTTTCCAAGGATAGCAGCAGCCAAGACATCCAAAGAAGCATGGCAAATTCTCAAGATAGCCTATCATAGCATAGAGAAAGTGAACACAACAAAACTACAGTTGCTGAGGACAGTTGCTGAGGAGAGATTTTGAGAATCTTTGCATGAAGGAGACAGATAATATTGACTCATTCTTCACACAAGTGATTGGTCTCGTCACATAAATAAGGTCTCATGGAGATATTTTTGAAGAAAGAAGGATTGTGGAGAAACTATTGAAGGTCATACCCTCAAAGTTCGATGTGATTGTCACCACCATAGAAGAGACAATGGATCTCACAAACTTCTCAATTGATGAACTACATGTATCACTGATAACACATAAACAAAAATTGAGTAGAAATGAAAACTCATCTCTAGAGCATGCCTTTAAGACCCAGATGTCCTTTGGAAGAGGAAGAGGTCAAGGCAGAGGAAACAAGAGAGGAAGAGGCAAAAGCCAAAACAGAGGCGGAAGAAACAGTCCAGCAAAAGCTCAAGGAAGAGGCAGCAATCCAAATCAGAACCAATGCCAAGCCAGCAGCCAACAAAGTGGACAACATCATGCTCAAGGAAAAAGGTATGAAAAATCCAATGTCCAATGTTACTATTGTAAAAAAATATGGGCATTATGAAAATGAATGTAGGAAGAAGAAACATGATATGAGTAATAGATATAGTGCAAATTTCACTAGAGAAAATATCAGCCAAGATAATTTGTTGTTTGCATATAATATGGCTAAAACAAATAGTGAAGATGTATGGTTTCTAGACTCAGGTTGCAATAACCATATGACAGGAAGCATAGCCTTGTTTCTAAGTTAGATCAGAGTGTGAAGTCACAAGTCACACTTGGGACTGATAGTAAAATTTATGTTATGGGAAAAGGAGAAGTAAAAGCCTTAACAAGGAAAGGTGAAAAGAAAACCATAGCAGATGTCTATTATGTTCCTGGAATGAAGTGTAACCTCTTAAGTATTGGACAGCTTGTTCAAAAGGGTTACAATGTTTTCTTTGAGAATGATGTATGCGCCATCATGGATAGAGCACCCAGCAAATGATGTATTGTTGAAGTGAAGATGACAAGAAACAGGATGTTCCCTCTCAGAATGAAGATAGATTTGAAAAATGGAGTAGAAATAGCAGCGGTTACACAAGAGGCTTTCCAAAGCAAACCAAATGATAAAAATTGGTTGTGGCATTTGAGATTTGGACATCTCAACCTTGGAGGTCTTAACTTGTTGCATAAAAAAGGAATGGTAAGAAAATTACCATTGATAGATAAACCAGACAACCTTTGTGAAGGTTATATCTTGGGGAAACAACACAGAAAAAGTTTTCCATCAGGGAAAAGCATAAGGGCAAAAACACCCTTAGAGATTGTTCACTCAGACTTATGTGGACCGATGCAAACTCCATCATTTGCAGGCAGCCAATATTTTCTAACATTCATTGATGATTTTACTAGAAAAACTTGGGTCTATTCTCTAAAGAGCAAAAATGAAGTATTTGAAAAATTTCGCAATTTCAAAGCACTTGTAGAAAACCAAAGTGGGTCGCATATCAAAGTTTTAAGAACTGATAGAGGAGGTGAGTATATCTCCAAAGAATTTCTACGTTTTTGTAGAAAAAATGGAGTTCATAAGCAGTTTAACACAAGGTACACTCCACAGCAAAATGGTGTTGCCGAAAGGAAGAATAGGACAATCATGGATATGGCGAGAAGTATGTTAAAGGCAAAGCATTTGCCAAATGATTATTGGGCTGAAGCTGTACGCTATGCAAAATACATTTTTAATAGGTGTCCTACAAAAGTAGTCATGAACAGACTGTCGGAAGAAGCATGAAGTGGGAGAAAGCAAGGAGTCACCCACATGAAAGTTTTTGGATGTGTGGCTTATGCACATATTCCAGATCAGCTAAGGAAGAAGTTGGACAGCAAAGGGGAGAAATGTATTTTCATTGGACACAGTGAGGAATCCAAAGCTTATAGGTTGTATAACCCATCCACCAAGAAGTTTTTTGTGAGCAGAGATGTTCAGTTAATTGAGGAAGAAGCTTGGGATGGAAGCATAGAGAAAATAGTGAATGTTAAAAGCTCTTTGTCACACGATGAAGATGATGAGGAGATGACTAAAATACATTCCCAAACAGCAACACCAACACAAGGGCAGCAAGAGACACCCTTGAGGAGAAATGAAAGTGCTTCTCCAAGCACAACACAAGGAGGAAATTCAAGTGCTTCTTCAAGCACTTATATACCAAATGAAAGAGGTAAGAAATTCAGAAATTTAAGTGAAATTTATGAACAAGAGGCAACAAATGAAGGTTTGAATTCTTTGTTTTCTTTATATTATCATGTTGATGATCTTGTTCATTTCGAAGAAACAATTAAGGGTAGGAAATGGATAGAAGCTATGGATGAAGAGATCAATGCTATAGAAAGAAACAAGACATGGGGTTTGGTTGAACTACCAAAAGGAAAAGAAGTTATTGGAGTTAAATGGGTCTATAAGACCAAGAGTAATGCTGAAGGCAAAATAGAAAGACACAAGGCAAGACTTGTTGTCAAAGGATATAAGCAGCAGTATGGGAAAGATTATGAGAAAAATTTTGCACCGGTTGCTAGAATGGAAACCGTGAGAGTAGTGTTGTCCATAGCAGCACAAAACTAGTGGAAAATTTACCAAATGGACGTGAAGTCAACATTCCTAAATGGAGTGTTAATGGAAGAAGTGTACATTGAACAACCTCTAGGCTATGAAAAGCAAGGCTAAGAGCACAAAGTGTGCGGATTGAAGAAAGCCCTTTATGCGCTGAAGCAAGCATCAAGAGTGTGGTACAGTAGGATAGATTCCAATCTACTGGAAAATGGATTTGAAAAGTGTGAGGGAGAACTTACCCTCTACATCAAAGAAAAGGATGGTAAAACACTAATTGTTGTGTTATATGTTGATGATGTTATTTCACAGGTAATGATGATTATTTTATTGAAAATTTCAAAACAATCATGAAAGAAGAATTTGAAATGACTGACATGGGTTTGTTGACATACTTCTTAGGAATAGAAGTAGAACAAAGTGAAAATGGTATTTTTATTTCACAAGCGAAATATGTTAATGAAGTGTTGGAAAGATTTAATATGCGGGAAAGCAAGGCAGCAATCACTCCCACAGTGATGGGATTAAAACTCAGCAAAGAGGACAACAACAAAGATTTTGATCCTAGTTTGTACAAGAGCATAGTTGGCAGCCTCATATATTTGACTACAACTAGACCGGATATAATGTATGTTGTTAGTTTAATTTCCAGATTTATGGAGAGGCCAAAAGAAGCACATTGGCAGGCAACAAAAAAGATTCTAAGGTATTCTAAAGGTACTGAAATGTTTGGCATTTTATATGCTACTTCAGAATGTTCAGATTTAATTGGATACACTGATAGTGATTGGGCTAGAAGTGTAGATGATCAGAAAAGCACATCCAGTTATGTTTTTCACCTGGGTTCAGGAGCCATTTCATGGGATTCTAAAAAAACAGTGTATTGAAACATTCTCTACAACAGAGGCAAAATATGTGGCAGCTACAACAGCAACATGTCAAGCAATTTGGATGAGAAGGATGTTAAAGAGTTTATGCCAAGAGCAAATAAAAGGAACTGTGATTTTTTGTGACAATAGCTCAGCTATTTTATTATCCAGGAATTATGTGTTTCATAAGAGAACAAAATACATTAACACAAAGTTTCTTTATATCAAGGAATTGGTAAACAATGGAGGAATTGTTTTAAAACATTGTAGAACTCAGGAGCAGGTTGCAGACATTCTGACCAAGCCATTGGGACAAAAAAGCTTTGAATTTTTAAGGAAATGTCTGGGTATGACTGATAACCCAACAGTTGAAATTAAAGGGGAGTGTTGAAATATTAATGTCCAACTGCTGCGTACTGTTTCCGAAAACAAGCAGTCTTCCATTGCACCGCTTTTCACGAGCAAGTAATTTTTTCCTCCGAAGGCAGGGATAACAATCATCGATTGACACGTGTCCACAACATATTTCTAAAACAACTTTTCACCGGAGTATAAAGTTCGAAAGAAAAGGGCCATGCGATATTGTTGTCAACTGTCAGATTAGATCTACGGTTGTGAACAAGCCTGCAACATCAACTTAACATGAAGTGAAAGTTTTTTCATTGATGGTCAACGTTTCAGTGAAGTAATAAATGAACATTTACTGTGGTTTGGTAAACGTAGGTAAAACCTTTAATTTTATTGTTTTTTATTGTCTACGGGAGTATAGTCATGTAATATCGTTTTTTTTTTTTTTTAATATGCAAGGAGAAACTCGCCGCAGCGAATGAGATTTTTTTTGTAGGAATGAATGTAATACGCAGCAGCGTGTGAATAATTTACACAGCAGTGTTGAATTTTTTTTAGAGACAGAGTTTTTATTTTGTAATGCAACAACAACGTGAATGAAACGAGAAGATTGTTTTACACAGAGCAGTGTAAAATTTTCTAAAGAGACAGAGTAATTTTTTGTGGAAGTTCTTGGAGAATCCCTCTGTGAGAGGAAGGAATTTGTAACAACTGTTGTTTTTATTAATGAATATAAGTTTCTCTGTGTATGAGTGAACTTTGTTCTTCAGAAGCATTTTATTTTGTTTCCTGGATTAAAACAAAGCATTGTTTCTCTATTCATCTTTTGTTTGGAATTACCAGAAATTCCCAACAAAAATCAACCAACCACCAATTTACTTTAGGTTCTGCATATAATAAAAATTGTTTACATTTATTATTGGATAAGCAAAGGAGAGAAACCCACAACCTAGCGACCAATTCCAATTTCTTTTAAGAAGGGAGAGCAAAGATGATCCATATAATAATTATTTTGTATTTGAGAACGAGCTTGATATCCAATCAGTAACGCACGAGAACCCTAATTCCCACACTTTCGAACAAATTCTATCCACAACTTTTTCAAAAAATTATGAAATATTTGTTTTCGCGGAGCCCAAACCGTAAGGATCAGGACTTTGGACAACAAACCGTTACAGGTTGCTGGGTGGCACGAACCCTATTATATATCGTACTCGGTTGCCTGTTTCCTTTGGGAATCAACGTGCAACTCTTCCACTCACACTAACTTTCCGATTCAAAGATGAAGAATATGATAGCCGGCCACGGGATTAATGGATCTCATACCACAGAGATGCTCAAAGAAGCCTGGTGATCAGTCAGATCTCTGCGTAAAGTTTCTCCAAATCTGATGAAGATGAATGTGGAGAAGTTCAAAGACATCGATGTTTTGGATCATCTCCTTAAAAGGAAGAAGTGTAGCTACAATCATCTCACTCATTCTACATCCATTGTTTTCACAGTCGATCATTTATCACATCCAATACAAGAGGTTGCAAAAGGCAATAATTTATCTATAATGATCGGGAGGATTAATGAGAAATTTATTTATTTAAGAAATTTATCTGAGAACACAAATTAATTACTGAAAATTACTGAGAGAAATAAATATAAAAATAACCAGCAATAACCATAAACACATGAACATACATGTTTATCTCGAAAAACCCCAAATCTGGGGAAAAACCCAATCATAATGAAATTTCATTATCTTGGCCAATCTGGCCAAGTGAGCCTTCACTACTCACCTCTAGTTCTTGCATTACAATGAAGTCCTCCAGCCCTTTTATAAACTCCATTACATATAATACCACAGCCAGAATGTAAATGTGTTAGAAAACCTGCACAGATGAATCTAGCTAGTAAAGGTTGAACACACAGCTTTGCAAAGCAAAAACACTAAAAGAAAATCGAAAGAAGAAAAGAATGATTCATTAGAAAATATTTACAATGCTCATGATATAGCATTACTCGGTGAATATCCCAAGGTAATGCACTATAGTGGTGATCAATGAGAAGACTCAACACCTACAACAAGTTCCGGAGATAACTAGTCAGTTGCGGAGTTAAAGAATGAGCAAATCAAGGAGTAAATCATGCAAAAGGAATCTTGCATGAAATCTCATGCTCTAACTAAGAGTCCGCATGTAGATGTGTATTAGTTGCATGTAGTCGCATGCTCTAACTAAGAGTCTGCTTGCATGCAATCCAATGCTCTAACTGAGAGTCTGCATGTAGGTGTAGTAGTTCCAACACCCCCCTGAACACCACTATGGGCAAAAATAAAAAATGGGCCCTGACAACTAAGGCCAAAGGTCACCCAAAATACAGTGCAACTTGTATTAAAATTGAGGAAAGAGGGAAAACCTCGTGGGAAAAACCCCCCTCAAAATACAATGTAATCAAAAGAAAAGAGGAAGAAAAGACAGTTGCTAAGCTGTTGAAAAGTGTGCAACAAGAAATGCTTGTTGAGATTGCAACAAGATGATGGAGCTTAGTGAAAAGAGTCGCCTTCACTAAGTGGGCCCGCAGGCTATTTTTGGCGCAAGTCTATTTTTAGACTATGTCTATTTTTAGACATATGGATCATGTCTATGGATTGCAGGTTGTTGTTTATGGATGATTGATCAAATTGGGGAAAATAGATGGACTTCTATTTTTAGATCACAGCGGAGTGACTGCTCAGTCTAAATATAGAACAGTCAAACATTATTAGCTCATAATAATATTTAGACTATAAACTTTGTCTTATTCTCTTGGAGCACTTCGGGATGAGCTACGGATGTGGTACATGCAGATCCCAGAAGGAAATACGTGGTTACCTATGGGATGACTAATATTTGCATGCAGGACTTCAATTAGAACTCAAGTGAGTTGACTTTAGTGGACTGGAGATACAGTTGATGGAGTTGTGTTCAGTTTAGCTTTGTTAAACTGGTTGTATTTAGTCTAACTGGCAAATAGACTAGAGATGAGTTGGGTGAATTAGTTATTAATTAATTCACAAATTATTAACTCATAATACAACTAATGAATACATAATTTAACTCAGTTGCATGTTAGTGCATGTTCAGTTCAACAGGGACAGGTGGTAGAGAATCAGATTGCTATCAATTGTGACTATAGTTGTGCACCAGATCTTGCACAATCAAGGGATTGAGTATGCCAATGAGTTTTCCCACGTATTTGGCCACATTTTTAGCTTATGATCACGTCCACAAAGAGTGAGTGACTATTTTGCAGGTGAAAAATGAGTTTGGTGAGCCATTCTCATCAGTTCTTGAGCAGGTATTGAGCAGTGGAGGCAGGTAAGCAGTGGAAGAGATTTGGAGATCAGATCTGAGCTGTATTGTGTGTAACAGAGGTGGAGATACTTGTGAGAAGTATTATGCTGTGTAATACTACATGACTCAATCATTAATATACAGATAGTTGGGGCTTTTAGCGAGATGCTTTCCCCGGGATACATACTGTGTTAATGTGTGAATGCTCTTGATGTTTTATTGTTATTGATGCTGCTATATTGATGATCAACGTAGAGGAGCTTATGTATTGTGTATGTTTTCCGCAATAGTACATGATCAGGATAATCTCTGTTGAATATGTGTTAAATTATTAAAAATTTCTACATGGTATCAGAGCTGGTTGATCATCAGATCTACTATTCAGGAAGTGTTTACATTCTATTTCTCTAGGTAGAGCCTGTAATCGGGCGAGGTAGCCTCTGGAGTCATCCTTCTTTTGGAAGGTGAAATATCTGGTAAAAGCCCATACAATCAATCTCTATACGAGAAATATTGTGTTCTCATGAATCTTAGATCCGAGGTGGTTGAGTTGGTTGTTGGTGGAATTCGAATTTGCAGCAGTGTTTTCTTGGTGACAACACAACAATGTCTTTCAACGGATTGCGATTGGAGTATGCTCTTGAGGGCAGCTCAAACTATATTGCATGGAAGGACAGGATGGAGGCAGTATTGGATGATAACGGGCTGAAGGAGTTCATAGATACGGATATCCCAAAGCCTACTGATGCTACTCAATCTGATGCTTGGCAAAAGAAGATCGCAAAATGTCGAAGGATTCTGTTGGATGGCGTGAAGGATCACATTGTGTCCAGCCTCCATGGAAAGGCTACTCCATATTTGATGTGGAAATCATTAACAGAATTATTCCAAAGCAAGAGCGATCAAAGGAAGCTGGCGCTCAAAGATAAACTCAGAAACATCAAATGCGAGAAGGGTGACAGTATTCCCAAGTATCTCACGAAGTTCACTCAGTGTCGAGATGAGATGGGAAGTGTGGGGGTTACTGTTGATGATGAGGACTTGGTGAGCTTGGCTCTCCTTGGTCTTCCGAAGAGTTGGCATTCCTATCAAGACTCTGTCAATGGTCGGGAGAAGTTGCCAGGATGGGAAAGACTATGGTCAGATCTTGTGCAGGAGGAGATCAGGCGGAGTACCAGGGACGGATCTTCGTCAAAGGGAGCTGATGAAGAGAATTGTGCTTTGGCTGCCAAAGCAAAGAAAGGGAAGAGCAAGAAAGCTTCTCAGTCTGGTGCGAAAGGCAAGAAGCAGGATATGTCCAAGGTGAAGTGTTTTCACTGTCACCAGCACGGACACTATGCCACAAATTGTCCGCAGAAGAAGAAGAACAAGCAAGCTGCTGGATCTGCAGGGGGAGAGGCCTTAGCTTCTCAGTTTGAGCTTGATTTTTCATTGATCGCATGCTTGGTTTCAAGTGTGATGGGATCAGTGTGGTTCTTGGACAGTGGTGCGTCTTTTCACATGACGGGAGATAGAGATTTGTTCTCTGATCTGGAGGACAAAGATCTTGGAGTGCACATCGAGATGGGCGATGATGGTAGATACAGTGCGACCGGTATCGGTACCATTTCCTTTGAGAGGGAGTCTGGTAAACCCTTTGTATTGAAGGAAGTCATGCATGTTCCAGGATTGAAGAAGAATCTCATCTCAGTGGCGATGTTAGAAGACAAGGGGTATGATGTTGTTTTCAGCGAGGGAAAGGCCTTCCTGCGCAGCAAGACAACTGGTGAGACCCGGAAGATAGGGGTTCGAGTGAGGAACCTTTATCAGTTGCATGTAGATGGATGCGCAGCTATGGCAGGCAAGGCAGAAGGATTGGTGAGCCGGGATGATGGCGAGTTGTGGCACAGGAGATTGGGTCACCTTCACCATGGAGCCTTGAAGATACTGCAGCAGATCACTACAGGGCTTCCTAAAGGCACACTTGCGCAGTCAGATCAGTGAAAGGGGTGTACTTTGGGGAAGTTTGTGAAAGCCACCTTTCACGAGAAGGATAGTCGCGCCACGACGATCCTTGAGAGAATTCACACAGACGTGTGTGGACCTTTCTCAGTGGCTTCGACAGCAAAACACAGGTATTATGTGATTTTTGTTGATGATTTCTCTCGTAAGTGCTGGATCTTCTTCATGCAGAAGAAGAGCGAGACATATTCAAAATTCTGTGAATTCAAAGCACCGGTCGAGAAGGAGTCGGGGAAGAAGGTGAAGGCTCTTAGGAGCGATAATGGTGGTGAATACATCTCGGACGAGTTCAAGGATTTCTGCAAGGCAGAAGGGATTCGTAGAGAGCTCATAGCTCCCCATAACCCACAGCAGAACGGGGTAGCTGAGCGGAAGAACAGCACGATTGTGGGTGC
>APFE030542794.1:36434-50273 GCA_000404065.3 Pinus taeda | reverse complement strand
AACAACTTGCCTCTATAAGCTAGGGCAACCAATTCATTCATTAAATTTTTTGCCTATCTTATGAATGAATCTTCTAGAAGAGATAAATGAGTGTCAAAATATCATAAAATTATATCATTTACATCAAGGAGGATCAAAATCCACTCCAAAAAGTCAAACCTAGTCAAAACTGCGTTTTGCTGAGCTGTAGGTGCATTTCTGTGAAAATTGTCCAACGGGTCACGCCCTGATTCTGAACGGGTCGCGCACTTTTGGAGCAGTTTGTGAGGCACGTCCAGGTGTCCAAATGAGGCAAAAGTGGGCTTGTTGGAAAGGTCTAGATGTCTAATTTCCAACCCAAGTGGAATTTCTGAGTTTGGTGTCCATTTGCCCCTCCAAAATGGCAATCTCCCAAGATTGCTTCCTGTGTGTCAAAAAGGTGGCAGAAAGTCATTTTTTGCTTGTTTTTTGACCTTCTGGAGGCTCAAAACTTGGTGAAATTTCTTGGTACTTGCTGAGCAAGTGTATTTTGTCTTGAAAAGTCCAAAAATGCAAACTTTTCCTGAAATGGACCTTCCCATCTAAAGGGTCGCACACGGTGCGCGACTCGTTGGTGGAGAAAACCTGTTTTTTGCCCAAAAAATTCACAGTTGACAAAATTTTTTCCAAATTTCTTGAAATTTGGGCTGGGAGTCCCCAATCAAGTACCATGCTCATTCAAAGAGGCTTTGGCCAAAATTTGGATTGGATCGGGCCTTTTCCGTCGTTTTAGTGCCTTGGCCAACCTCCTTGGATCTAGCGATTGTAATTTTGACATTTCTCTAAAACCATGACACCTGTGCAAAATGTGAAGGAGGTTTTTCTTATTTGGAATGTTGTGGACAAAAAACTCTCTCAGTTTTCTCAAATTCATCTTTTATTTCTCTGAAACACCATTTGATTGAAACTTATCCCGATGTGTGAAACAAGGAATTTTGTCGAAATGAAGCGAAATGAAGGGGATAAGGGGCTTCTAAATTCTTGGGGAAATTTTTGGAAGTAGCTAGGGATGTTAGGAATTAGGGGAAAGTGGAATCACAGAGATTGAATGAGGGGAAGGGATCCAAAAGCGCAAAACACAGGCCCAACCTAGAAAATTGCCAGGTTTTAGCTAGAAACTAGGGTTTGTACGAAAATGAGGAATTTGGGGAATCTCAGTGATGGGAAGCATTTGGTAAGGTATTTTAAGGATAGGGGAAGATGTATGAACATCAAGAAACAATTTTTGCTGATGATTTGACCGTCCAAGAGAAATTGCCTTCAAAACCCTAGGAGAGGGGAATGACCTTACCTAGGCGCAACTGAAGCATGAACAAGGTGTAAAATGACTCATTAGACACTGAGATGATAATGACAACCCTATGAATGATGATAGACTCAGCTGAATAGTGACATAGATTGGCATTTGGGCAACTTTGAAAAGAGTGAGAGCAAACCCTAGACCTAATGCCTAGTGACCAAATTTTGCTTGAAGACTCACTGAGATGACAAAATTTGACCTTGACACTTCAAAATCACTTTGTAAGAGCATATTCGATCACTGGAGGAAGGCTGGAAAGACTGACACTAACAGTTCAACATCTAGGCATGGTAAAGTTGCAGTAAATATCTTGAAATCTCCCCTTGGTCATTTTTTCAAATTTACCTATCGATTAGAATTTGAAGCAACCCGTAAAATGGCTGAATACCAAGCCTTGTTGTTAGGTATTGAAATGGAAAAACTTTGAAAATCAAATCACTACATATCAAGGGTGATTCAGATTTAGTTATCATGCAAATAAAAAATAAATTTACATGTCAAAAGCAAAGATTAAGAAATTATAGAAATGTTGTGTGGGATACCATGGAGTATTTTGATGCCATCAACCTTGAAGCTATCACAAGAGAGAAAAATATTTTAAATGATGAGTTAGTTGTTACTGCTTCTACCATGTAGTTGTCTGATAAATTAATTGAAGATAAAACTAAGACATATATCATTTTTAAACCTTTCGTCCCAAATAAATCTAAACATGGGCATGAAACCATGTTATTCACTTTCTAAATGATTTGGATAAGTTTCAAGGTTTTCATGTGAATCTTGTGGAAGACAGATCTAGACGCCTTAATTTTCAGAGAAGGAAGAGTCCTACCATATCCATGATTCAACATGACACATTTGAAAAGTAGCCTACATATTTACTTGAAAGCAGGAATATGGTCAACATGCACTACATTAAACACGTTTGATGCCATGGGGCATCCTTTGTTTTGTATGCCTAACCCTACACCCTTTTATTTCAGTATTTTATTTTGTAGGTAGATTTATGTTTTTCATGTTGATAGACCAGTTAATAAATGAAGAGATTATATTTTTCATGTACTTAATATTATATTATTATTTTTGTGTGGACACTACTTATGTTATCTTGTGTGTTGCATGGATGAATATTCTGGATTCTCAAATTCCTCCAGTGTAGCAATGTGTCCCAAGGTAGAGCCAGATGTTGAAAAATACATGTCAATGACCCATAGTAGTTCACCCCCTATTTTCGCAAGAGGGATAGTGCCCAATCGATGCGTGAGTGCCATACAGCTATCATCATTAGCTTGAATTCCAAGATGTTATAATGTAAACCTATTCTGCATGTATATGATGTAAATAATCTCAGTAGATCCATGTCATGTATGTAATGACCTAGGTAAACCTACTTTTCTAGTGATGGTCTATATTTTGGGAGCTATTTTGTCTCACCGATGTGTAGAAATTTCCCATTGTAGATCACCTAGTAATGCAATGTACTAAATCAAAACACTTGATCTACTTCTACAACAATTGAGCGAAAGCTTAATCGAACATAAGCAACATCAAGCATGAACAGATATAACTGAGAATGAGAAGTAATCAACCATAACATAGAAGATATATCAATGGGGAAATCACTAGCCTAAAACCCCAACTCTATATTATCATAGAAGTGGAAATCTTGTTCAAGTTACAAAAAGAATTAATTCTCAAGCTATCCTGATCTCTCTGCACTCAAACAATACTACTCACAAACTCAATAGACATAGAATATATCTTCCTCAAGCCCTCCAATCCTCCTATTTCCTTGCGCAGTTTTCATCGGGGTTTAATGATATCACATATGTGAATTGGCCTCATGACACTCACTGTAACCTCAGGTCCAACTATGCAATCCATAAGGAATAATATTCCTTATGCATGCGAGGAATATTCACAAAGGAATATCCTAGCAACTGATAGTACACTATCCCTCCATCCGATCTCAACTAGGTCTCTAATTGAACTGACATGCATGAGTTATCCATGAGTGAATACTCAGTTAAATGAATTATAGTAGTTACATGCATGCAAGCATTAACTAACTGAACTCTCATTAATTTAACAAATTGTTAAATTAATCTAACTAGACTTGACTAAGTTAAACAAAGTCAACTGATTACAACTCAACATTACAATTCATTCTTATCTCTTTAACTGAAGTTTAAATTCCTCAATTAATGGAGAAATTGTTGCATGTGTTCACATAGACTTCAAATTTGATTTTCCTTAACTAATTAATTCAAGATGAATTAATTAATTAATTTCCAAATTGCTGTTGATATCAAATTCGAATTTTACTTCCTATGTCTAGTCCAGGGACCAACTAAAATAAGAAAGGATCCTGAAATGCTATTCTTAGAAAAGCTATTTTTAGCACTTTAACTTTTCACCCATTGTAGCTAAGACCTCTCATGGTTGAACTACTATTTATGGCCCAGCTCTTTTTAGTAGTGCTACTTTTAGCATCTTCTATTTTTAGCATTTCTTCTTGCGCACTTTTCAACACTCCCTCTCAACAAGAAAGGGATTACCAGCAACCCCGATCCTGCCTCTGTGGAACTCGAACGTGCATTTTGATAATGCCTTAGTCAAAATATCTGCATCCTGCTCCTTGGTCAAAACATACTGCAACATCATGATCCTCTTGACCACATAGTCCTATGGATGATGGTAATGGATATCTATACACTTGGGCCTATCATGAAACACTGGATTCTCAAAGTGTTTTATGAAATTCTGCTTATCATAGTATATCACTGTAGGATCCATCATCTAACCAAACAATCCGACTAGAATCTTACACATCCAAATGGCCTCACATGCTGCCTAACTCGTAGCCATGTATTCAACCTCTGCTGAGCTAAGTGCAACTGATCTCTGTTTCCTGCTATAACAAGAAACTGCAGCTGAACCAAGCTTGAAGATTCCTCCAGTAGTGCTCATCTTGTTTGATGGACTACCAAACCAATCCACATTCATGAAGCCTTGCAGCTTCACTCCCTCTATCTACTTGTACCATAATTCGTACTGTGTAGTGCCTCTGAGATATCTCAGCACATGCTTTGTTGCCTTCCAAAACAACTTGGTAGGCTGAACCATAGATTGACTCAGCTGGTTCACTCAAAGCATAAGTTGGGTCGTGTGTTCACCAGATACATGAGTGAACCCACCAGCTGCCGATAAACAATAGTAGCTACTACCTCACCAGAAGTAGCATCTTCCTTCCTCCAGTTCCCAGCTAGAGGAGTCTACATGGGCTTGCACTTCTCCATCTGAAAGCACTTAAGTATCTCATTGGCATACATGTCTTGAACTTCCATGCCTAGAAAGTAGTGCATGAGACCCATATCCTTCATCTCGAACTCTCTTCCAAGGTTGTCCTTGCAAGATTTGATCGGCTGATCATCACCTGTCAAAATCAAATCATCGACATAAACTACAATAATTAATGGCTTACCTTCTACCATGATGTGGTAAAGGTTTGCACTTGCTTCACTCTTGGTGAAGCCCAAACTGGTAAAATAGTTGTCAATCCTGGTATACCAAGCACAGGGTGCTTGATTCAGCCCATACAATGCTAACTAGAGTCGGCAAACATATGACTCGCGATTGAAGGTCTCAAATTCTTCGGGTTGCTCAACGTATACCTCTTCCTCAATCTTCCCATTGAGGAATTTCATCTTCACATCCATCTGATGGATCTTCCCACCCATCTGAGCTGATAGAGCTAGCATCGATCTGATAGATGAGTACCTTGCTACGAGAGAAAAGGTCTCATCATAGCTGATCCCCTCAACCTATGAGAAACCTCAGGCAACAAACCTTGCCTTGTGTTTCTCAATACTGCCATCAACTACCTGCTTTACCTTCTAAAGCCATCAGGAACTAACCATTGATTTGTCCACAGGTCTAGGGACAACATCCCACACACTTTTCCATATGATAGAATCGAACTCTTCTACCATTGCAGCAACCCAGACTAGTTTCTGCACTGCCTCCTAAAAAGAAGAAGGCTCAGTCGCTACACACTCCCCAACCAGGGCCATGTAGCCAGTGTATCTCTCGGGAGATCTCCTCTATCTACACTGAGAGGATGGCTGCCCCACATCCTCTCTCATATCCTACATCAATCTGTCAACTTTCTACGAGCGTTTTTGCCTGTCTCTGGAAGACTCTCTAGGAGTGGTGGTCTCCACTACTAGATCCTCTGCATGTGGCTGATCCACATCATTAGGAGGCTCCTCCTCCTTTGGAACTAAAAGTTCCTTATCGCCATGCAACTTCAGCTCCCTCTTAAGTGACACTCTCATGGCTCTCTACTCGTCAAACTTCAGATTCCTACACACTACAGTCCTCTGACTGGCAGGCAGAAACACATGATATTTGTGGCGTGTATTTGTTTACCCCATAAGTATCACCAACGCAGCTATTAGGTCTAGCTTCTTCTGAGCAACTTTGGTCACATGACCGAAAACTGGTGATCTAAAGGTACAGAAGTGACTCACATTTGGTCGCTTCCCTGAAAAAGCCTCCATATGTGTCTTCATCCCCAAAATATGATGAGGACTTCTATTTTGAAGATACACTATTGTGTTGCACGCATCAGCCCACAGATGAAGTGGTAGCCTTTGGTCATGCAACATTACTTGAGCTGCTACCATAATAGATTTGTCCTTCCTTTAGGCCACCCCATTCTGTTGTGGGTTTATGAGGTGCCGTTAGTTCCCGTTTAATTCCTTCTACATCACAAAAATCTTTAAACTACTGGGAAATATACTCCCAACCATTATCGTTATGCAAGGATTTTACTTTCTTCCCAGATTCTTTCTCTACCGAGGCTTTAAACTCACTAAACCTTAGGAAGGTCTGATCCTTCTTTTGCATAAAGTAGATCCAACATCTATGAGAAAAATCATCAATGAAAATAACGTAGTACCTTTGCTTAGTGGTGGAGGCTGTAGATAATGGTCGACGTACATCTAAGTGAACTTGCTCCAGGATTGCTCAAGCTCTACTATCCCGATCCTAAAAGGAAGCTTTCGCATACTTACCTAGGGTGCATCCTTTTCATGTATCTGTTTGATCCAGTTTTCCCATGGGTAACCCAGTAGAAATTTGATGCATGATCTTCAATGCCCCGTGATGCAAGTGGCCCAGTCTTCTATGCTACAGCTTGCCAACATCTTGGCTTTGCACCACCTCTGCTTTAGAACTCAGTGTAACACAGTTATCTACCTCCAGCTTGTAGAGATTCTTCACTCGAAGCCCTATTCACTTGGTCTGTCCGGTGCCGATATGCCTCAGGAACACTTTTCCTTTACTAAAGACTACATCATAGCATTTGTCTTCTAACATAGCAACAGACACACGATTTGTTTTCAAACCTGGTACATATTTAATAGCAGATAGGGTGAGAGGAGCACCATGCTCCCTCTGAAACACAATTGTACCTTCACCTGAGACACAGTACATTCCATCATCGCCCATATTGATCTGCATTTGGAGATCCTTATCCTCCAATGTACTGAAAAGATTCTTGTCACCCGACATGTGGAAAGAAGCTCCATTGTCTAGGTGTTTATGGGAAAACTAGTGCCTTTTCGATTTGCTAGTCCCACTAGGATTGGTAGCTATCCTAGAAACAAGAAATCAAAGCAATTTGTGATTTCCTCTATGTATGATAGATAAGAGAGAATCAAAGGGACCAGCCTAGATCTTTTGCTTGAATCCTTTCTTAATTTCTCTCCCCCGTGATAGAGCTTGCGACTCCTCTCCTACTTGTCCCACTTAGAGAATACCTGTAGAAATAAAGTAACAAAACACCATAAATGCATCTTGATCTATTATATCATAAACAATGCAGAATCAGAAATACATTGAACATACAATGGCATTCACAAATAACAAGATTCACAAGTACAAGATTGTATGGAGGAAAACTCAAAGAACTTTATTAAAATAGAAGGGAGAATTACAACCCATCTGTCTGATCTAGCATCATCCTCCCAGCATCAAATCACCCTTCACCTTGTGAAAAGCAAGATCACCCGATGATATAATTCTCCTTCTCAAAGACAAACTATCAGCACTTCGTTACAAATTACAAAATTCCAGCCTCTATATCTCTCAGATGAGGGATCCATTTATAGATGTCTGCAAGGGTGTGAGTCATCTCTGGGTTTTTGATTAGTGTCATTCAACTTGTTGTTCTTGGTTCCACTTGGAGATTTCTTTGATCTCTTACTCATCCCTGGCCGAATTTAGAGAGGCAAGTGTCATAGGAGAAGTTTCTAGAAGATTCCACGAGCATCCACTTAGCAAACTATCTCAGACACTTGTCCATTCTCACTCATCACACCGCATAGAAGGCCTCTTCAGTATGCATGACACCTGGATAGTGCAACAGTCAGTATGCATCACACCCTGATAATGGAGCAATCAGTATGGTCCAGTTTTGGCTAGTTCTGAGTGGTTTTTCAGGTGGAACTTTTGGGGAGTGATGTAATCAGTTGACCATGATCCTTTAGGGCATGAAACAAGACTTTTAGGGATTAAAGAGCCCTTTCTTTATTGACATATAAGATTAGGGCTGCAGTGCCCAAATATATCTATAACAGTTGCCCCCTAGAGCATGAAGTCGTAAATCTTTTGATGTCGGGTGAAATGCTTTATCATGAGGATCCGAGGTATTTGAACTGGAAGGTGACTTGTATAATATACAATACAATACATCATCATCATATTATTTTCATGATCTAGCTGAGGTGGGCATTCCCATGCTCAGCTTTATAAATTCATTTTCATGTACATAGGACAGATAATCGTCTGCAATTGTAGATTGGTGATTCTTTATATTTAGAGTCATCATCCCTAGCTTGGATGATCATCTATGCAGCTGCATAGATGATTTATACAACCTACAACAGATCCATTGTAACACCCTCTTCGCTCTCAATCTCCTCTCTCTTTCTCACTCAGAATACAAATCTGATATATAGACGCAATACAATTCCATCATATATAGTGAGTGGTTTCCTTCTAGGGAAAAAAACCATAAATTAAACATAACTTCTACCATCAGATCATCTGACTAATGAACGGCCCAGATTGACTAGAAATTACTAGACTTTGACAAGGTAATTTTACATCTATTTTTAGCTTCGGGGGTGTTGCCCCCAAACCCACCCCCCACTCCACGTGGAGGGGTGTACAGTCCTCTTGGAGTATACATCCGGCTAAAACCTTTGAATACAGAAGATAATCAAGCTCCACACCCAACAATCTCCCACTTGGATATTGATTATAGAAACTCCACCACTGCTTCATTTGCTAGACAATGACTCCACTTTGGACCTGGTTGTTTCTCATCTTCTTCATCATACTTGAAGACCAATTGAAGCTGAGAAAATTCTCAGTTTCTTCCTAGTTACAACTTTTGTTGTAATATCTGCATGATTCTAGTTAATGTGTTTCTTTTCCAACTTCAACTATCAATCTTCCAATGCTGACCATATGAAATGGTACTTTAGCTATATATTTTTTGTCTTGGAATGAAACGCAGAGTTCTTTGCAAGATGTATGGCACTCTGGCTACCACTGTATAACTTTCCCAACTCCTACTTCTTGCCCAATTCATTCAGAAACCTTTGTAACCAAATCTTTTCTTTACTAGCCTCTATAGTAGCAACATACTCTGCTTCTGTTGTTGAAAGTGCAACAACACTTCGCAGTTTTGAGACCCAACTGACAGTTGTTCCACCTACAGTAAACACATATCCTATAGTGCTCCTCCTATTATCTCTGTCACCTACGATATCTACATCAACATATCCCTGTAGAGCAATGTTCGAACCACAAAAGCACAATCCTTGATTTGTGGTACCTCTCAAATACTTGAGAATGCACTTCATTGCCATCCAATGTTCTTTTCCTGGATTGTTCATGTACTTGCTTACAACTCCAACTGCATGTGCAATATCAGGCCTTGCGCAGATCATTGCATACATTAAGCTTCCAACTACTGATGCACATGGAACTTTAGACATATGAGCCATTTCCTCCCAAGTCTTGGGACACGCCTCCTTACTTAATTTCAAATGGCTAGCCAAAGTTATACTAACTAGTTTTGCATTCTGGATATTAAACATTTTCAACAACTTTTCCATGTAATCACTTTGAGACAATGTTAATTTGTTGTTCTTCCTATCTCTAGTTATTCTCATACCAAGGATTTGTTTTGCAGCACCCAAATCCTTCATTGCAAATGAGTTTGCCAATTTCCTTTTTGAGCACATTTATTTCCTACATGTTAGAACCTGCAACAAGCATATCATCTACATACAATAACAATATAATATAGCTGCCATCATTTGCCTTTTGTGATAAACACAATGATCAGATTGACATCTAGTATAACCTTGTTCAGACATAAACCTGTCAAATTTTAGATACCACTACCTTGGAGCCTATTTTAAGCCATACAAGCTCTTTTTCAACCTGCACACTAGTTTCTCCTTCCCTTCTACCTCATATCCTTGTGGTTGCTGCATATATATCTCTTCATCCAAATGCCCATGGAGAAAGGTTGTCTTTACATCTAGCTACTCAAGAAGAAAATCTTCAACTGCTACTAGACTTAAAATAGTTTTGATTGAAGTCATTTTAACAATAGGAGAAAATATTTCATCAAAATCAATACCTTTCTTCTGTGAAAACCCCTTCACTACAAGTCTAGTGTACCTCTGTTTTCCTCCATCTTCTTCCTTCAACTTGTAAACCAATTTATTCTGCAATGCTGCTTTACTTGCATGCAACTTGACCAAGTCCCAAGTCCGGTTATGTGCTAAGGAGTCCATCTCTTCTCTCATGGCTTGCTCCCCCTTCTTCCTGGTGTCTACCTTCACTGCTTCTTCATAACATTCTGGTTCACCAGAATTAGTCAACAATACATAATATAATGAAGGAGAGCATCATTCAAGGGTCTACTTATGTTGGTAGATCTTCTAACACCACTTTCAGGTCTTTGAAGTGCTTGTTGCTATTGTGGTTGTTGTTCGGGCTGTTGATCATTATGATTTTCAGGCACCATCACTTTTTCTGTGATCTTGTCAAGCACTGTGTATTCTCTGTTTTATTTTTCCTGTTTCTTTTCCTACAACTGATCCTTATACAAGATCCTTTCATTGAATATTACATCTATGCTCCTAATGATTTTGTGATTTTCATAATCATATAAGTGATAACCAAAATCACTGAAATGATATCCAATAAAGGTACATTTCTTTGATTTTGCCTCAAGCTATGTTCTATTTTCTTTGTTAATGTGGACAAAGGCTTCACAACCAAATGTCTTTAAAAGAGAGTAGTTTACCTTTTTACCTGTTCATGCCTCCTCTAGAATACCACCATCCAAGGAACTTGAAGCCCCTCTATTTATTAGATAAACAACAATATCTACAGCATCTACCCAAAATTGCAAAGGAAATCCTGCATGCAATCTCATGCACCTTGCATGCTCCATGATTGTCCTGTTCATCCTTTTTGACACACCATTTCCTTGTGGTGTTCTTCGATCTGTCTTCTCTCTACAAATTCCATTCTCTAAACAGTACCTATCAAACTCTTTGCTGGAATATTCACCTCCATTATCTGATCTGAGATACTTCAACCTTTTTCTTGTCTCATTTTCAACCAAAGCTTTCCATTTCCTGAAAGTATCAAATACATCAAATTTATTTGGAATACTATAAATCTAGGTTTTTCTAGTTGCATCATCAATAAAAGTAACATAATATCAAGAGCCACCAAGAGATGATACTTGAGCACGTCCCCATACATCTGTATGCACAAGCTCTAATTTTTCACTCTTCTTTTATTTCTCAACTCTAAGGAATTTGACTCTCTTATGTTTTCCATAAACACAATTTTCATAGAATTTTAAATCAACATGCTTCAAACTTGGCAACAAATTTCTTGAGTGAAGAATATACATCCCCTTCTCACTCATGTGCCTGAGCCTATGATGCCACAATGCCATATCTTCTCCTATAGAGGTTAAAGCATTAACAAAATTAGAAATACCATTGAATAAATACAATGTACCAACCTTTCCTCCTTTCACTATTACCAAGGATCCTTTAGTGACTTTCCAGGTTTTATCTGTGAAAGTACTTACGCAACCTTCACCTCCCAACTGCCTCATTGAAATTAGATTTTTTCTCAAATCTAGAACATGCCTTACCTCCTTCAATAGTCATTCATTTCAATTCTGTTGTTTTATGAAAAATGTACCCATTCTAGTGATTTTACAGGGTTTATCATCACTTAATTGAACATGTCCAAAATCTCCTTGAACATAATCATGAAAATGTTTCTTATCAGGAGTGGCATGGAATGAGGCCCCTGAATCTACCACCCAAGCATCAATAATATTTTCTAATGAAAGAATCAAAGAATCTTGCAACACATCACCTATTACATTTGCTTCATGATTAGCTTCTTGCTCCGTGTCTCCTTCTTTTCCCTTCCCAGACTTGTAGTCTTTCTTCAGGTGTCCTTTCTTCCCACATTTCTAGCACACTATCTAAAATATGGACTTGGATCTGCCTTTTCTTGACTTACTGCGATATCCTGGGCTCTTTCCTCTTTCCATTTTTCTTCCCCTAGTCTCTGCAGTCAAAGCATTACCTGATGTCTCATCGGAGTTTTTTCGTCACATTTCCTCGCTAATGATTGCACTGAAAACATCATCGAAATTTAAAGTACTAGATCCAGAGAGAGAGTTACTAATGGCCATAACTAAGCCATTCCAATTTTCTGGCAATGAGCATAGAAATAATAGAGCCCTAACTTCATCATCAAAATTTATCCCTATAGAACTTGACTGACTTGTAACTTTATTAAAATCATTTAAATGGTCTGCAATAGATCCACCTTCTAACATCTTCGTATTAAATAAATGCTTCATAAGAAATACCTTATTTGAGGTTGAGGGTTTTTCATATAGTTTGGCCAATGCCGACATTAAACCCTATGTTGTTGTTTCCATTGAAATATTAAACGCTACCGACACTGCTAGGCACAACCGTATTGTCCCAAGTGCCTTTTTGTTGAGAATATCCCATTCTGTGTCTGTCATACTCATCGACTTCTTTGTCTTTTCGCTGAATGGTAGGTATAGGTATTTCTGATATAGATAATATTCCATTTGCATCTTCCACAACTAGTAGTCTTAGCCATTGAATTTTTCGACCCTAAACGTACCATCTTCCACCATTGCTCCAACTCGAACCAGGAACCCTTCTCTCCTACGAATTTATCATCCAAATAGACCTTTGACTCTGATACCAATTGTTATAAAATTATATATTACGGAGTAATGGAACACATAAAATATCGCATAAATATAAACAAAGAAAACACATAAAACTAGAGAGACACAGATATACGTGGTTCACCCAGTTTGGGCTACATCCACGGAGAGACAACCAGTCCTTCTTTTATTATATTATCTAGCAAACTGAAGAGATACAACCTACAACAGATCCACTGTAACACCCTCTTCGCTCTCAATCTCCTCTCTCTTCCTCACTTAGAATACAAATCTGATATATAGACGCAATACAATTCCCTCATATATAGTGAGGGGTTGCCTTCTAGGGCAAAAAACCCTAAATTAAACATAACTTCTACCATTGGATCATCCGCCTAACGAACAACCCAGATTGACTAGAAATTACTAGACTTTTACAACATAATTTTACATCTATTTTTAGCTTCGAGGGTGCTGCCTCCGAACCCCTACCAACCCCAAGACCCCCCATCTGGGCGAGATTTACCCCCTCGGACCCCCGTGGGGGGGACAAGTCCCCCCCGCACCTCCCCGCGTGGAGGGGTGTACAGTCTTCTTGGCGTATACATCCGGCTGAAACCTTTCAATATAGAAGATAATTAGGCTCCACACCCAACAGTCCGCCAAATAGACAAAGGTGAGTGGTGTGTCAGACCAATCACTTAACGTACAGGGAAACCTATATTTTCAGCTGGGTTCATCTCAAAATAGACAAGGTTGCATGCCCCGTAAGCTTTGTTACATTCACGAGACTACTTGCAGTAATTAGGTGGATGGAATGAAGATTGAAGAGACTCTTGATGCAAAAGGACCATTTAGAGATGATGTTTGACTTGAAGTTGTGTTTGAATCGGGAAATGAGAGTTGGTCAACAGGGACAATTTTTCCTTCATGTGGGAAACACATCACTCGAAAGAGTGTGGAAACAATAGTTTCCATGCTATAAACATAGTCACGTCCAAGGAGTAGATTGTAATTTAACTATCCTTGGACTACCATCACATTGAAGTGAACGGCTTTTGTCATGCGGAAAGAGTTATATTTGCGGACAAATCTAACCTCCCTAGGAGTCTAAGACTCTCTAGTGACAAACAAACCAAACAAGAGAAATCCTTCTCTAAACACACGTTATTCTATGAGAATT
>APFE030542794.1:0-16022 GCA_000404065.3 Pinus taeda | reverse complement strand
AAAGGAAAAATCAAACACATCAATGGATTCCCCAGCGGATTCGCCAATTTGTCATGCGGAAAGAGTTATTTTTGCGGACAAACCTAACCTCCCTAGGAGTCTAAGACTCTCTAGTGACAAACAAACCAAACAAGAGCAATCCTTCTCTAAACACACGTTATTTTATGAGAGATCAAGTGTTTTTCCGGTCTTACCTTAGTCCAACGCTTGTGTAAAGCATTTCAAGCCTGCTGATCCAGATGAGCTCCCCTTCACTCGGCCTGCATACACTAACAAAGCAAACGATTACATAACACCTGAATATTCATCATAAAACAAAGCATATTCATCACAATAGACCAAGGAGTACATGAAATAATTCATTAACAACAAATCATTGAGAAGAATGGACTTATTTGTATTAAGGAAACAAAAAAGGAACCATTACAACCTGAGCCTTGGTGTTGTGCAAGCTCCTCCCAGGGTTCAGCAAGAGATTTCCTCTACTTTGACAAGCTCACCCACTCCCAATATGGCAACAAGGAAGGATAGTGATCTCTCCTCACAAGTCAACAATGGAAGTCCTAATTCCAGCAGCATGTACCCTTTAGAATGTTCAGCTTTCAACCTCCCCTCCTTTGGCCCAATGCCTGTATTTATAGAGTATTCTAGAGGAAGTTATTTAGTTCCAACATCAATGGGATACTCCCTCTTTTGGATGGGGTAGCTCCTGTCTTGATGGGATAAGTTCCTCTATCATAGGGGTGCATGAAACATCTGGAGGCGCTCAATACACGTCAAACACTCTTCTAGAAGTCTCTAGAAGTGACCACAAGTAACTTTTTAGAGATGAAACTCGCGCCTTTTGACCTTTACAGGGGTACGCACCCAACCTTTAGCATACAGAGCGTATCAGTACGCAGGTACAGTTTATTTGGAGTGCGTACACGCAGGTAAGGTAGAGAGAACCTGCGTACCCAGAGATAAACATGTTTTAAAGTGACTTTCTCTCTTTTTGAAGTTTGACATGAAGAGCAGAGGCATGGGGCTTGACAAAGAGGAAAATATGGCTATTGATGGGGCCATAGAATTGCAGATAGTCAAGGTGACAAAATTCAGTGTAACAGCTTTCCTTCCCAAAGTTATCAGTAACTTAGGAAGGATCCCTAACGGTTGACTAGTTCCTTTGTTAAAGGTTGACAAATTTGTGTAATAGGCATAAGCGATGGTGAACCAAGTTCTTTCCAAGCAGTTGAGGAAATGATACTCATTGAAGCTCCTTCATCTATGATAGTGCGAGACATGATCATTTTGTAAACTTGTACTATGATTTGGAATGGTGCATTAGAAGGAAGGTGGAATCTTGCTAGTAGATTCCAATCAAAGGAAGTGACTAGACTACTTGGAGGGGGTACCGAATAAATGGTAGAATTAACCCCTTGAGTCGTGGGAACTGGGGGATTCTCTTCCTGTTGTGAAGGAACGGGCGGATTGCCCCCAAGTTCATCGGACTCTGAAGTAACAAAAATGATTTGAACAGTGTTGTTCTCACTCTCTTTGGGAATGATATCATCTGAAGGTGGACCTTCTGAAGGTAAAACTGGGTTGATTTCCATTTTGACTTGTTGACTTTGGTCAAGTACGGACTCAGAAGATTCACTTTCAACAATAGGTGTTTCGATCGACGATTGTGTCATGTCAGTCAGATTTTCAACTAGTAGAGGACTTGGGTAGAGTTTCTTGTATCCAGATGGAATTCGCTATGGTGAAGTAGGAAGGTTATGCAAGACTCTCTTAGCTTCATCCAAAAAAGGGCAATGGGGGAGGGTATGATCCCCTTCACATAATTACATGGAATTTTGACCTTTCCGATTTTTCCATGAACTTCATTTTCACTAGTTGATGGTGTGCTTTCAACATGATCACCAGAGGTTGACAACACTAGATAGTCGGAACGGGGAGACCAGTCTCTCAAGATCCATGGAAGGCAAGGAGAATCTCAATGAAAATGGTCTCCTCTACAAATTACACAAGGAAATTTAGGAGATTTAATATGCAGATTTTCACTAGATGATTCATGGCTTCCCCCTTGCTTAATTGGCTTCTTCTTCCTCTTCTCCTTCCCTTTCTTCTTCTTCTCAGTCACTTGGTTACTAACATCACTATTTTCATAAGTGAAGAGGAAGAAGGGGAGGGAGAAACAAATGAAGAAGAAGGTGAAGGGTCAACTTTACTATTAACTTGTTGCTAATTCTCTTGCTAAGGAATCACAGTGTTTTGAACGACAGAGATTGGGAATAGCCATACTAGCAGACCAATTGTGATTCCTGGAATGGACAATGTGTCCATATATGGAGCACCAATATTTCCGCAAGAAGAAAATGGGCTAGGATTCCCCTCAAGAGGGATTCCTTGATTGGTGGAGTCCATTATCTCAACCTAAGATCAACCAATGAACAGGGATGTTATTCAGAATTTAATAAATTTTAATGACGCTTTGACACAACTTTGATTTTTCAATTTTTAATAGTCTAGAAAAAGCTAAAGATGACTCTAGTCCCCTTCGATTTTTAATGAGCTTGAAGTGACAAGTGCTCAGATGGACCTTTTCTTTTAAGGAGTTGAAAAGGAACGAAAGTGACTGCTCTAGAAATCTAGATAGAGGGATTACCAAATGAGTCACAAAACTATAATATACACCTTAGTGATAAACTAAAGAAAAATTACCAAGGATTTATGTATGGTAGTCAATCTTCCCGAACGCTGTGTTTAGTGCATTGCGATCGATAGGGCAATAGACATGGCTTCCTATGGATAAAGGATATAAGCCTATTGTAGTCTCCCAATATATACTTGATGGTATGGGGAGCACAAGTTCGTGCTAGCACTTATTGTATCAAAGAGGAGGAATCATCCAACCTTTGATGAAAATGATAGTTACTAGACTTTACAATGCCAGAACACGTCTCTAGCCTAGACCTCTAGATGTGTTGCGTTAGGTTCCAAAGCATTGTTAAGTTCATTGAAATTTATTTTAAAGGTTATCTTGTTTAGAAGTTTTCCTTTCAAGGTTCACCGTGTGATGTAGATGTAAATTTCCTAAATATGTAATCTAAAATGATAAGCAATCGTTGTTTATTTTTAGTAATGAAAGTCCTAGCTACTAACGAAAGAAGATTACGATTCTTTCAAACAAAGAGCAAAGAGCACACGCTAAATGCACTTTTCCTAAATCATTTTTCACACACAGTCTAAATGCAAATGCAAATGTATGTATTTGTTTTTCGTTCCCCTTAATGTGAAAAATGTCAAAAGGGAAAATTAAGTATAGATCTGAAATATTTTCTTCAAAGTGACATTTTGACAATTTCTTTTTTCAAAATGAAAGGAAGACTGAAACAACACTTTTCAATTTCAAATAGAAGATGCTTTTGACACTTCAAATATCAAAAAATCAAATCCAATACATGGCAAAAAGTTCAATTGACTATCTAAAGAAGGAAGACTCAATGACACTTCTATTTTTTGACACAAAACGACAGTTACGACAATTTTGTACCAAAACGACAAATCGATTCAAGCAACGTTTCGACAAAGGATTGTAAATGATCGTGAAATACATAAAAAAAATTACTAATCCTAATCAATGTAGGCTGAACGATGTAAGCAAGTAGGCTTCAGCAATGAGATACTATTCATAAGCAGCAAAAACAACTAAAATAGAGCTGAAAACAAAGGCAAAAAACCCCAAATTTTAGGAGGAGAAATAGGGTTACTCAGTCATCGCAATTTTGCTTCACAGAAATAGGGATGCATCACACTTGCTACACTTGGGAAGTGCGATGCATACTGGCTTCTAGTTATAGACAGTGCGATGGGCCAGGGAGTGCAACTGAGATGGGTTTTGGCTCAAATTTGTAGCTAATTTCAGTGAGTTAAGCTGAGCTATTATGGAAAGTAAAGAGCAAAGTATAGGGGTATGATCTTGGGAGGTTATTGAGATACCAACAGGGCATCTAGAATGCTTGTAAGTCAGATGTTCGACTCAAAAACTAAACCGGAGATTGACTGGAGCAGCATTCATCTACTTTGCAATTGTAAAGCGAGAGCAGTTCGAAGGGTATATGGCTAACTTCAGGCTTTGTCTATTGTTTATAAAACAAACAATCAGCAACAAACAAACAAACTATTCGTTCCCTAGTGGAGTCACTATTTTGTTTCTGGGAAAACTAGTGTCTCTTCGATTTGCTAGTCCCACTAGGATTGGTAGCTATCCTAGAAACAAACAATCAAATCAATTTGTGATTTCCTCTATGTATGATAGATAAGAGAGAAGCAAAGGGACCAACCTGGATCTTCCTCTTGAATCCTTTCTTGATTTCTCTCCCCCTTGATAAAGCTTGCGACTCTTCTCATACTTGTCCCGCTTAGAGCATACCTGTAGAAACAAAGTAACAAAACACCATCAAAGCATCTCGGTCTATTAGATCATAAACAATGCAAAATCAAAAATTCATTGAACATACAATGCCATTCACAAATAACAAGATTCAGAAGTACACAATTGTATGGAGGAAAGCTCAAAGAATTTTATTAAAATAGAAGGGAAAATTACAACCCAACTGTCTGATCCAGCATCATCCTCCCAACATCATAGCCCTCTTCACCTAATGAAAAGCAAGATTACCCAACAATACAATTCTCCTTTTCAAACAAAAACTATCAGCACTTCCTTACAAATTACAAAATTCCAACCTCTAGATCTCTCAGATGAGCGATCCATTTATAGATGTCTACAAGGGTGTGAGTCATCTCTAGGTTTTTTATTAGCGTCATTCCACTTGTTGTTCTTGGTTCCACTTAGAGATTTCTTGGATCTCTTACTCATCCCTGGGCGAATTTAGAGAGGCAAGTGTCATAGGAGAAGTTTTTAGAAGATTCCATGAGCATCCACTTAGCAAACTGTCTTGGACATTTCTCCATTCTCACTCATCACACCCCACAGAAGGCCTCTTCAGTATGCATCGCACCTAGCTACTGTAGCAGTCAATATACATCACACCCTGATAGTGGAGCAGTTAGTGTGGTCTAGTTTTGGCCAATTCTGAGTGGTTTTTCAGGTGGAACTTTTTGGGAATGATGCAATCAGTTGACCATGATCCTTTAAGGTATGAAGCAACACTTTTAGGGATTATAGAGCCCTTGGTTTATTAACATATAATATTGGGGTTACAGTGCCCAAATATGTCTATAACACTTGGTACCAAACAAATCCCACCATGGATGAAACCATGCATGTGATAGGCGAGAAATCGAGCTCAAATTGTGAAGCTAGTGCATCACCACCAGATCCCTTTGAGGAACCCTTCTTGGATTTCTTCTGTGGACAATTCATAGCATAATGGCCCACTTCATGACAGTGAAAGTATCGGACTTTCAAGTTGTCAACCTTCTTCCCACCATGAGAAGATTTGGATTGGGACACCTTCCCTTTCCCTTTCTTAGCTTTACTCCCTAAAGATAGATTTTCTTCATCATCTTATTTTGATGAAGATCCATCCCTGGTGCTCTGCCCTATCTCATCCTGCATTAAGCCCGAACAAAGTCGTTCCCAATCTTGTAGATTCTCTCTTCCATTAACCGAGTCCTGGTAGCTATGCCAGCGCTTTGGAATATCAAGGAGTGCTAGACTCACCATGTCGTCATTAGTAATCACAACCCCTACACTTGCAAGCTCATCCATGCAGGTGGTGAGCTTGTTCAGGAACATAGAGATTGTGTCACCCTTTTCGCACTTGATCTTGTGAAGTTTGTCCTTTAGCACTAGCTTCCTTTGATCACTGCTATTCTGATAAAGGTCTTTCAATGTTTTCCACATTGAAAATGGAGTCTCCTTCCCATGGAGGCTCGAGACAATGTGATCTTGAACTCCCTCTAGGAGGATTCTCCTCTAGAAAAATAGTTTTTCCTTTCCACCAGTTTAGTAGCATCGGTCGGCTTTTGGACTTTTTGATCAATGAAGTCCTTGAGACCATTATTTTCCAATACAACCTCCATCCGATCCTTCAAGGCTATATAATTTGAACTACCATCAAGCGCATATTCGAGTCTTAAACCACTGAATGCCATCGATGAATTAGATGTGATAAGAACTCAATTCAATATTCAGAACCAAACATCAAACTTCTCCTGCATGTATACTGTTCTTCCTTGATCACCTTTGCTCTGATACCATGCAGAAATTTCTCACTGTAGATCACTTGGTAATGCAATGTAGTAAAGCAAAACACTTGATCTACTTCTACAACAATTGAGCAGAAGCTTAATCGAACATGAGAACATCAAGAATGAACAAATATAACTGAGAATGAGAAGTAATCGACCATAACGTAGCAAATATATCACTGGGGAAAGCACCAGCCTAAAACCCCAACTATGTATTCTCATACAAGTGGAAATCTTATTCAAGTTACAAAAAGAATTAGCTCTCAAGCTACCATGATCTCTTTGCACTCAAACAATACTACTCATAGACTCGATGAACATATAATATATCTTCCTCAAGCCCTCCAAGCCTCCTATTTCCTTGGGCAGTTTTGATTGGGGTCCAATGATATCACATGTGTGAATTGGCATCATCACACTCACTGTAACCTCAGGTCTAACTATGCAATCCTTAAGGAATAATATTCCTTCTGCATGTAAGGAATATTCACAAAGGAATATCCTAGCAGCTGATAGTACACAGTCCTTCCATCTGATCTCAACTAGGCCTCTTAGTGAACTGACATGCATGAGTTATCCATGAGTGAATACTCAGTTATCTGAAGTACAGTAGTTACATGCATGCAAGCATTAACTAACGAGACTCTCATTAATTTAACAAATTGTTAAATTAATCTAACTAGACTTGACTAAGTTAAACTAAGTCAACTGATTACAACTCAATATTACAACTCATCCTTATCTCTTTAACTGAAGGTTAAATTCCTCAATTAATGGAGAAATTGTTGCATGTTCTCACATAGACTTCAGGTTTGATTTTCCTTGACTAATTAACTCAACATGAATTAATTAATTAATTCCCAAACTATTGTTGATATCAAATTCGAATTTTACTTCCTATGTTTAGTCCAAGGACTGAATAAAATAATAAAGGATCCTGAAATGCTATTTTTAGAAAAGATATTTTTAGCGTTTTCACTTTTCACCCATTGTAGCTAAGACCTCCAATGGCTGAACTGCTATTTATAGCCCAACTATTCGCACTAGTGCTATTTTCAGCATTTCTTGTTGCACACTTTTCAACATGATGAATTATCGGATGGTCAGCAGAGTTTTTCTTCAATCTTACCCCAAAGCTAGAATGGATTTTGTCGCTGGGATCGTAGGCGAGTCCTAGTGCTCTAAATCAAGTCTATGTAAAAGTGATTTGGGAATAATCCTAAATATTTGGTTAGGTTATTTCATTACAAATTGCTTAGTCTCCTCGATTATATTTGTGGCACAAAAATGGGTAGTCTATGAAGGTATATTACAAATGGATTTTGCTCCTTGTGATGTAAAAAATATTAAAATCATGATGTAAAATGTCTTGAGGGTTGGAAAAATAATTTATCCCCTGCTAGGTTAATTAATTAAATTTTATCGCCAAAAATTAATTAAAATCCTAAGCCAAAAATTTAATTAATTCTAGGTCCTAAGCAAATTTAAATTCTCCAAAGGAAAAATTCCTCGGTTCTGAAAAATTAAATTTTAAAAGGTTCACGGACCTAAGGTAAATTAATTATTTTTATAAAATTTTAACGTTTTATCCTTCAAGTAACGTGAAAGTAAAAATGTTGGGGAAATTAACTCAAAATTTTAATTATTGAGTTAACTAAAATACATTTAATTGAAAATTTTGAATTTCCTCAAGAATTAAATATTTCAACAGATGAGATTAAAAGAAATTTTAATCTTCATCAACGGTCGAGATTGCTTTGACGAGGATTACTCAAACTAGTCATTGGAGGATTTTTCTTTCAATAGGAAGTCATTTGTGAGTCAATCTATCTGATCTCTGAGTCATGTGATAGCAAGAAGCTCTTGTGTAATCTTTTTCTAGATAATAAAGAAAGACTTTGGGGTTAAATTTCCCGGTGCTACTCTTCATGTGAATTCTGTAAGATGTGCTGTTTTCATGCATAATTTCTTTTAAGCCATTGATGAGAGATTTTGAAGAGTGATTTGAGTACATGTATCTTTCTCAATCATTTGAGGTTAGACAATAATTTAAATTCTGAAAGTAATAGCAGGTATCTCTATTTGTGATAATTTTATTATTATTTTCTCGCTCTACTTTGATGGCTGGATTCAATTGTGCAGTGAAATCTTGATTTTTTAGATCCTCGCGTGTTAGGAGAAGTTTTTAATTGGACCAATCAACTCCTGATATGTGTTTTCTGAAGAGACCATCTAAATTACCTCTAGGCTTATCATAAGGTTTTATTTGTGATATACGAACAATTTTGTGTTAAGAACCTCCTTTAAAATTAAAAAAAAAAAATTAACTTTTCGTATGGAAAATTGATACATCTCACTACTAAGAGCATTAGATTATTATATCTAGGAGTGGAGTTGGACTCATACCCCTCAGATCTGATATATCTACTATTATTTTTCATATATATGTATTTTTCGTAGTTTTCTCACTTGGATTTCTTGGGCTTTTTTTCGTTTCTATATCTGGGTTATGGGTGTTTTTGTTTTCAGGTTCAAGTTATATATCTGAAAGAGAAGTTTGATTTGAAGCTAGATCTAGGCCCTAGAGGGCAATATGTGGCCTCAATACCATTTTGCAGTGGCGTTATTTTGTAGGGGCTTTATTTTACAGCTATCCATCGCTCCTATCCCTTACTCAATCTCATAGTCCCATCAATCTACTACTACCATATGTGTGCTCCTTCCTGCGTGAGTCCCTCTTTCCATCTGAGATTCTTTGCCAAACGCTATCTATGATCCTTCGAATCCTCCTTCCCTCTTCTCCACTGCTCTTCCTCACCGAACGACGTGCTCGTCTACCTCTCTCAGCTCCCTCAGCACTTCTTACTACACTGCCTTTCTCCTCCTGTGACTCACTGCCTCCTCAATGCTACATTCTCTCCCTCGGCCTGCAAATCCATCTTGATCTCTTACCACCTGCACACCTGCATACAAAACCAACAAAACAATTTGATTTCATTTTTATTTTATTTTGTCTACATGTTAGGTTAGTTATTCTTTTTTAATAAAAAATTTGATTTCATTTTAACTAAACTTTGGTTGGGTTCATTTTAATTTAAAATTGGATTGTTTTTGTTTTGGTAGTCTTTTTTCGATTTTTATTTTATTTTATTTTATTTTTTATTTTAATTATGATTTTAATTTTTTTTTTTTTCTTTCATTTGAAAAACATTTAAATATTAAAAAAACATTAAAAAGTCTAAAAAAACTAAAAAATTTAAAAACTGTTTGGTGACTTTAGAATTTCTAGAGAAATAAATTAAAGGAGGACTTACGATTTCACATTAAAAAAATTAATGTGGCCTATGGCCCATTAAAGTTTAATTTATTAACCCTTTGATTTGTTTTACTTCTGTCACATTAAAAATTTTGATTTCTTCATTTACAACACTAAATTAATTTCCTAAGGAATAATTAAATTTTTAATCTAAAGTTCCTTGGTGTCCTTTCATGGTAGTGATTTCTCTATTGTTAGTTGGGATTAGTGTTTTCAAAATCATTGACTATAAGAGAAAGATAAATTCTTCTAGATTTTTGATTTAATTGCTAGAGGCGCTTGCATGATAATGTTTTAATGATCATCATTTTAGCACATTTATAAATTTGCTTTGGATAACTAGTTTTTGTTTAGTCTATGGTTAATTTAATATAAAGGCACTAGCCTATAATCAATTTTATCTTGTGGTTATGTCTTATTTTAATGCATCCATCTCAATTGACCAATACTTTTTATAGATTCATCATGTTATTCATCATTAAAATCTCCTAGAGCCTGGTTTCAATAGACTATCTTCATCCATTCACCTTAGGGACTACCCCTCTTGAATTGTCTAGGAGAGATTCTAAATAGAGTGAGTAAGGATTAGAGTGACAATCCTTACTCTGAGAATTGTCGCAATTCCTAGACACTTTGTGTGACAAATAGGTACCAAAAAAAAAAGCTCTCATATCGTCTTTGCAAGATTTTTACGATCCCAAAGATGGTAACTTGGGGATTTCTCATTTAAACAGTGATAAAAAAAAGAGAAAAAGAGTTTCTCAAATCTTCTTCATAAGATTTCAACGAGGCCTGAAGAAATAACTCAGGGTTTTTTCAATTTTACGAGCGAGAAAAAATCACTAAAAAGAATTCTCGTACTATCTTTTTCAGTTTAATGAGCTAGAAAAAGAGAGAGAAAGAGTTTCTCAAATATTATTTATAAGATTTTAATGAGCCTGAAGAAGTATCTAGGGTATTTCTCAGTTCAAGAGAAAGAATAAACCTAAAAAATTAACACGCTCATATCTTCTTTGTAGTAGTTTAACGAGCCCAAAGAAGTAGACTAGACGTTTTTTAGATTAACGAGCAATAAAAATAAGATAAAAAGAAAGATTGAACTTCTTCCTAGTATTCTAATGTGCCAAAAGAAGGAGAGTTCAGGTTTTTTTTAATTAACAAGCAAGAAAAATTCCATAAAAAGAATGCTCGATATTCTTCGTGGTAGTTTATGAGCCAAAAGAAGAAGACCAAAGGACTTTTTTGATTAATGAGAAAGAGAAATACCATAAAAAGAATGCTCAAAACTACTTGATCTCATGCTCATCGATAGAAGTGTCTATGTCGAGTATTTCCTCGCAACACCGAGGGAATACATCACGTAATTCCTCGAAAAGGCAGGTGAAGGTGGAATTTCCTTAGGATTGCAATCAACTCCAACGTGTATATTTTCCAGGATGTTTGTCTTGACTGAGATATCAATGAGAATTTTCTTTGAAATATTGCCCATATTCCCTTCTGAATCCAAAGTTTGGATGGTTTTATAATAGGAGCAAAGAACCTCAAGTGGTTCACAGGATAGGACTTGTATATGGGTCACGTTTGAATCAGATATCAAAACATGATGGTGAGAGTGTTCCCAAGGTCGCTCCTCTAAACACATGATGTCTTGAATAGCTTCATCTAAAGGTAGGACTTGATTGAGGAGATCGTTAGAGGGAGAAGTTGTGGGAGAGGATATGGTACCATTGGTCATCACCAAAGTGACAAGAGAATCTGATGTGTAGAAATTTTGAATAATATGAAACTTATTCACAGAGATTATCCTGATTATACACTATTTGCAGAATCATCCATAATACATAACCTCTTCTACTTTGATCATCAATTTTGCAGTATTAAGAAACAATCACATGCGCACATTGAAGCATCAATCACACATATCAACACAGTATATCAAGGGGAAAGGGTATAGCTGAAAACCCCCAACTATATGTATATTATATTGATTGAGAACACATAACAATACATAGTACAATACTCCTCACAAGCACTCAGTACTATCTCCACCTGTTACACACAAACTAGCTCAGATCTGAATCAATCACTGGATCAAATCTCCTCCACTACTTGCCTACCTCCACTGCGCAATCCTGCATGAGAATACTAATGAATGAATGATCCAAATTCGTATTTCCCTTGGATATACCATGCAATTCTCATTGGCAATACTCAATCCATTGATTGTGCAAATCTCATGCACAACTATAGTCACATCTGACAGCTGTCTTGCCCTTTCACTCACCTCTAACATTTGTCTCCACTGAATTGTCCATGCACTGAGTTAACTGATGTATTCTTTAGTTGATTTATGACTTAATAATTAGTGAATTAATTAATAACTAATTCACATCACTCATCACTAGTGTATTTTTTAGTTAGACTAAATACAACTAGTTCAACTAAGTCAAACTGAACACTCCATCAACTCCTCATTCAACTCCACAAAACTCATCACTTAGTTCTAACTGAAGTCCTTCACGAATGCTCAAGTACACAGAAGAAAAGCTATTTCCTTCTGGCAGTTGCATGTGCCACATCCGTAGCTCGAACTGAAGTGCTGCAAGAGGATAAGATAATGTTTATAGTCCAAATATTATTAAGAGCTAATAATATTCGACTGTTCTATTTTTAGCCTGGCAGTCTAAAAATAGACTCCGCCCACATGTATAAAAATAGAGGTCCATCTATTTTTACCAACATGACCAATCATCCACAAATAACATCTTGCAACTCGTAGACCATGATCCATATGTCTAAAAATAGACATAGTCTAAAAATAGACTTTGTGCCAAAAATAGCCTGCGCGCCCACTTAATGAAGGTGACTTCTTTTCACTAAGCTCCATCATCTTGTTACATTTTCAACACTCCCTCTCAACAAGATATGGATTATCAGAAACCCCTATCCTATCTCAGTGGTACTTTAATTATCTCTTGGTGAGCACCTTCATCAAGATATCAACATCCCGATCCTCTGTGGGAATATATGAAAGTAACATGATTCTCCGTTGCACACAATCTCTGATATGATGGTACCTGATGTCGATACTATCTATTGGACTCCCTGCCCAATCTGCATCCATGAAGCCACATAGCTTCACCTCATTCTCTTGTCTATACCAAGATCCATATCCCGATGTGCCTCTGTTGAGCCTGCACACATGCGACTCCACCAACTGTCGATAAACAGTGGCATCCACTACCGCCGCTAAGGTAGCATCCTCCTTCCTCCAATCTCCAAGAAGGAACGCAGTCTTCACATCCATCTGATGGACGTGCCACCCCATCTGCATCACTTTGTAGATCCATCTCGAACCCACCACTGGTTTCCCCTCCGGTCTTGGTATAATCTCCCATGCACTATTTCTGAGAATCGAATCATACTCTTCCACCATGGCATCTACCCATGCAGGATCCTCCACGGCTTCCTCGAAAGAGGATGGCTCAGTCACAACACATTTTCTCACAAGAGCCATGTATCTAGTGTACTGATCAGGTGATTGTCTCTGTCTGCGCTCCGCTGTAGGTGGTCCAACAACCTTCTCTGCATCTTTAGCCAGTCGCTCAACTTCTGTAGTGCGATTTCACCCTCTAATGGTTGGTGTTGCATGAGTGGTCTCTTCCACTCCAAGAAATTCATCTTGTGGTTGATCCACATCTTGAAGCTCATCCTTAGGAACTAATAGCTCCTCATCTGCATGCAAGTGTGGCTCCCTCTCAAGTGAACACTTCACGGCTTTTTCCTCCTGAAATTTTATATCTCGTCGCACAACAGTCTTGCGACTGTATGGAAAATACACACGATAGTTGTGGGGCGTATCAGTGTACCCCACAAATATCCCAACCTCTGCAGTTGGCTCCATCTTTTTCTTGGCATCCTTCATCATATGCATTTATACAGGAGAACCAAAAATCCTCAAATGGGAAATATCAGGCCTCTTACCAGAATAAGCCTCCTCGGGTGTACTCATGCCAAGTATCCTGTGAGGACAATCGTTCTGCACATATACTGCAGTATTGCATGCCTCCGCCCATAAGTGAAGGGGTAGGATCTGACCATGCAACATTGCTCGTGTAGCACCCACGATTGTTCTGTTCTTCTACTTAGCAACCCCATTCTGCTGTGGGTTATGGGGAGCTATGAGCTCTCTTCGAATCCCTTATGTGCTGCAGAAGTCCTTGAACTCACCAGAGATGAATTCACCACCATTGTCACTCCTAAGAGCCTTCACCTTCTTCCCCGATTCCTTCTCTACCAGTGCTTTGAACTCACAGAACTTTGAGTATGTCTCATTCTTCTTTTTCATGAAGAAGATCTAGCACTTTCGGGAGAAATCATTAACAAAGATCACATAGTACCTGTGCTTTGCTGTCAAAGCTACTAAGAAAGGTCCACACACGTCTGTGTGAATTCTCTCAAGGATCATCATGGTGCAACTATCCTTCTCGTGAAAGGTGACTTTCACAAATTTTCCCAAGGTACACCCCTTGCACTGATCTGACTATGTAAGAGTGCCTTTAGGAAGCCCAGTAGAAATCTGTTGTAGTATCTTCAAGTCTCCATGGTGAAGGTGGCCCAATCTCTGGTGCCATAGCTCGCCATCATCCCGACTCACCACTGCTTCTACCTTGCATGCCATTGTTGAGCAGCCATCTACATGCAACTGATAAAGGTTCTTGACTCAAACCCCTATCTTCCGGGTTTCTCCAGTTGTCTTACTGCACAGGAAAGCCTTTCCCTCGTTGAAAACAACATCATATCCCTTGTCTTCTAATATCGCCACAGAGATAAGATTCTTCTTCAATCCTAGAACATGCATCACTTCCTTCAATACAAAGGGTTTACCAGACTCCCTCTCAAAGGAAATGGTACTGATACCAGTCGCATTTTATCTACCATCATCGCCCATCTCGATGTGCACTCCAAGATATTTCTCATCCAGATCAGAAAACAAATCTCGATCTCCTGTCATGTGAAAAGGCACACCACTATCCAAGAACCATACCAATCCCATCACACTTCATACCAAGCATGCGATCAGCAAAAAATCCAGCTCAAACTATGAGGCTAAGGCCTCTTCCGCTACAGATCCAATAGTTTGTTGATTTTTCTTCTTCTGCGGACAATTTGTGGCATAGTGTCCATGCTGGTGATAGTGAAAGCACTTCACCTTGGACATTTCCTGATTCTTGCCTTTCGCACCAGAATGAGAAGCTTTCTTATTCTTCCCCTTCTTTTCTTTAGTATCCAAAGCAAAATTTTCTTCATCAGATGCCTTTGATGAAGATCTGTCCCTGGTATTCCGCCCGATCTCCTCTTGCACAAGATCCGACCAAAGTCTCTCCCATCCTGGCAATTTCTCTCGACCATTGACAAAGTCCTGATAGGAATGCCAACTCTTCGGAAGACCAAGGAGAGCCAAGCTCACCAAGTCCTCATCATTGACAGTCACCCCCACACTTCCCAGCTCATCCCGCATTGGGTGAACTTCGTGAGATACTTGGGCATACTGTCACCTTTCTCATACTTTATGTTTCTGAGTTTATCCTTGAGTGCCAACTTCCTCTGGTCGCTCTTGCTTTGGAATAGATCTGTTAATGCTTTCCACATCAAGTATGGAGAAGCCTTTCCATGGAGGTTGGACACAATGTGATCCCTCATGCCCTCCAACAGAATCCTTCGACACTTTTCTTTCTTCTTTTGCCAATCCCCAACTTGAGCATCATCAGTAGGTTTTGGGACATCCGCATCTATGAACTCCTTCAACCCATTATCATATAACACCACCTCCATCCTGTCCTTCCATGCAATATAGTTCAAGCTGCCCTCAAGGGCATACTACAATCGCAATCCGTTGAAAGACATTTCAACTTTGACACCAAGAAAACATTGCTGCAAATTCGAATTCCACCAGCTCAAAACTCAACCGCTTCTGATCTAAAATTTGTGTGAACAAAGTATTTCTCGTACAGAGATTGACTGTATGGGCATTCACCAGATATCTCGCCTTCCAAAAGAAGGATGAATCCAGAGGCTACCTGGCCCGATTACACTTTGCCTAAAGAAATAAAATGTAAACACTTTCTGAATAATAGATCCGATGATCAACTCCGCTCTGATATCCTGTAAAACCTGTTCTACAAATCAGAGAGCTCTGATACCATGTAGAAATTTTGAATAATATGACAGTTATTCATATAGATTATCTTGATTATACACTATTTGCAGAATCATGCATAATACATAACCTCCGCTACGTTGATCATCAATTTTGCAGTATTAAGAAACAATCGCATGTGCACATTGAAGCATCAATAACACATATCAACACAGTATATCACGGGCAAAGCATACAGCTGAAAACCCCCAACTATCTGTATATTATATTGATTGAGAACATGTAACAATACATAGTACAATACTCCTCACAAGTACTCAGTACTATCTCCACCTGTTACAC
>APFE030542787.1:0-14159 GCA_000404065.3 Pinus taeda | reverse complement strand
GGAACAATCAATAATGACAGAGAGTAGGAGAGAAAGAATATAAATATGCCATGCAACTATTCTTATAAAAACCTTGAATGAAAAATACACACACTGAATACCTAACAATATATGAAACAAATGCAATTCTTTATTATATGGATAAATCATTTACCCTACAATGTGGAGGAACCATCTGTCATTTTACCAAGTGAGGCTTTTTATTTATAGTATTCTCGTTGGATCCTTGAGTTACAATAGCACAAGTGGATACCGTGGAAGGAGACCATGGGTGGATTCCACTTTCTATTCAAATCATAGATATGAGATGACCAAATGTATATTTGTGGTTTTTTGTAGTAATTGAAGCCTAATTTTAGTTGAATTGGAAACATCTAATGAAACTCACAGCCAAGACAATAGAAGAGGGGACCTTCATCATGTAAGCTCTAAACTAGATGAATTTCCTTTTCAGAATATTTAATGGTCATAGGGCCAATAAGTTTCTTGGAAGCATGGGCTTGAATCATTGACAAATTAGTTTGAAACTAGATTAGACATGAATCCTAAAAATGATCGATTTAATTTTTGAAGCGTTTTAGCTAAATAATCCATATGTTTAGCAGAATTTAGCTAAATAGTGGAAAGAAGCTCCAATGAGAAAATGTACCACAACATATCACTTCTAGCAGAATTTAAATCACGCCAGATTAGCTGTGATAATGCAATAAAGATGAATTCAAATATATTTTTGAATTGTAGAAGGATTTGATTGAGCAAAATGGAGCATGTTTAGTGTAATATCATCCTCAAAGGTAGAACAAGGGAACTTATTTCCAATGCCTTCTTCTTGATCTTCATAAATGGGTCACCCTCAACATTCATTCCACCTTGTGGAGTCATACAAGGGGGCCCATTATCCCACACCTTTTTTTCTAATTGAAGAAGTATTGAGTTGAAGTATTAAGGGTATGGCACCCTAAAAAAAGACTAGGGGTATGAAACTTCATGGGTATGATAGAATTGCATCTGATCAACAATTTGTAGATGAATTCTCCTTGTGTTTGCACCAATTGTAGGAAAATCTCTTGCCTCCGAATAGGTCCTTGAATACTTTATGGTAGCCTTTGGCACAAGTATAAACCATGGTAAGTTGCAAATAGTCCTCTTCAATTCTTTTATTATTATTCAATTACATATGTGGAGAAATCTCGGATATCAATGAATTTCCCTTCAGTCTAAATACTTGGTTGCTCTACATGTTGAGAATTCCTTTTGGTATGCCTCATGGGGATATCTTCATCTTTACTTACTTTTTTTTTACCAATCATTGTTATCGTTGTAAAATGGTTGTATGATAAATTAGCAATATTATAGTTGAGATACCGGTAATATTTTTGCATTTAAAGCATTGAGAATGTATTAGTTGAAGTAAGCATGCAAAACTATATTAGATAAATCTTTTGATTATTGCATAAAAATATCTACATTTTGATTAACCATACATTGTTAATTTTTGAAAACCAACTTGCAAAATTGTTAATCTCAAATGTATAGTTAAATTATTAATATCAAAAAAATATTAAGAAGTTTGACTATTTTAAACATTAAATCTATTGTTAATAAATTTTACCATATTTGTAATTGGAAAATTTCAATTTTTAGTTTGATTAATGACTTTTTACTATATATAAAACTAAAGTTTCTAATTTGGATGTTAACGTGAATAAATGTTAACCTACTTTAACAAATTTGAAATTAGTGCAACATCAAAGGACAACGACACTCCGAACTTGAAAACGACCATCAGCCAGGTCAGCAGTGTGGGCACCACAAGAGAAATCATGTAAAACACAAATTTATGAGAGTAAACCATAGTGGAGCGTATCGGAGGGTATCGATGGCAGGTGCATAAAATGGCTATCATGTGAATTGAAAAAGGCATAGCCATTGTGGACACTAGAAATAAGTAAATAAGGATTGAACTTATGATCGAGAGAGCTGGCAGAAAAGTTGGCTGGTGCATATCTGCGTGGGAGTTGCTGCTTAACCACTTGGCATCCAGAGGGAGAATGCAGACCCATACATACCATGGGTGCCATTGAATGTGAGGAGACTACATAGAATCCTCGCCATCCTCGAAATGCCTTGCCGTGGGTGCCACTGAATGTGAAGAGACTACATAGAATCCTCGCCATCCTCTAAACGCTCAAGGCATTTCGAAGGGATCCATGGAAATTTCTGTAAATTGCAGGATGCAGAGGAGGATCGCATGCAGTGGGAGCATGGTGGTTCATTTCGTCCAGGTGATCGAGCATGGGGTGGGAGTTCTGGATTTATGGGTGCAGAGCCTAACCAGGTGGTCCCCATCATAAATTGCGGTATGTCGTCGATACTCTGCAAAACGAAGCGAATTGGTATAGTGCAGGAATCCTCAACCTTTGGACCATTAGAAGGTGCATGCTAGGGAAATTTGACCCTCCAATATTCTAACCGTCGTTTGAAGAACCAGCGAGAGAACACGTGATGGAATTTCAAAAAAGGAGGCCGTTATATTCCATTTCTGTAAACACCCTCAGTTCATTAATGGTGTATATAACGATTACCTCTATTCATTGTAAATATATATAACGATTACCTCTATTGATGAAAGTACATGTGTTCTTATGTTCTTCAGTTTTGTTTAGCGGTGATACATTTCACGTGTAGCAAAGCAGAATGTTGGTACAAAGCAAGACATAGACTGAGTGTAGCTACAGTGCAGAGCATCTTTGGTAGTGGGTTGATTTAGCATTGTACCTAGGTTCATTTCTACTTTTTCTTTCTTTTGTGATGCTTTAGCAATGTCCATCATCTTTTTGGTCATAGTTTTTTCGTCGGTTTTGGGTTTTTTTTTGTTGGGGATTTTGCTTTTGACTGTTTAGATAATGGTAATTTCTGTTTTTAACTGTTTCGAGATGAGACGATATGTTGGCTTGGTTGATGTACTTCCCACATGTTGTGCAGTGGTTAAAAGAGGTATGTGCTTTTTTCTTGGAGTTTTTATTGATTTTTTGGGCGCGTGTTAAAAGGGTTATGCACTATTTCTTTATCGTGGAGTTGCAAGAAGATGAGGACCGAAATCGGGACTACCACTGGAGAAAAGAAAAAAGGAGGACGCTGGAAAAGCAACAGAAAAATATGATCGTGTTGTTGGGGAGGAAGGAAATGGAGAAGGGTACATTCCAACGAATTTCCAGATCTGAAAAAATTTCCCTTTCCTGCATCGCGTAGTTCAACGTTTTCTAAGCATGGGGTGTTGATAACATTGTCACGTCATCCCATTTAAACCTTCTTTATTGTTGCTTTATTGATTTTCTTTTGTTTGTTTGAAATATTGCGGAGGAGCTCCATAGGAGACGTTGGACAATGTCGTTAACATTTAATTTTGGAAGATAAATATTGGAGGTATTTTTCATATTTATATGTAGGTATGTTTTATACTTGCCTCTACTTTAGTTGCTAAAAAAATTATGTTGTATTTTGTAAGACAAAGAAAGATTACAATAAATAAATGAAATAAATAGTTAATAAATAGAGTAAAACTGTTTATTGATAATTTTTAATATAATTATTTTTTTTTCTCTCATAATTAATTTATTTGTTTGTTCAATGTAATGTGATTTTTAATTTAGTTTTAAATAATATTTATTATTACATATTTGAGTGATATTTTTTTTCTAGGAGAAACAATATTTTGAATATATTCTATTGTATTGTTTTCAATATAAAATATATGTATTTTGGGCTTTTAAAATTTAAAGGGAGAAAGGTAGAGAGAGAGTGGAGGTATAGGAAAAGAGATGGAGGGAGGGAATGACGAATAGAGGTAGAGAGAAAGTGAGAGGAAATGGTGAAGTAGAGAGCGGCGGAAGGAGAGAGTGGGAGAGAGGGGGAGCGTGAGGGAGTGGTAAAGAAGAAAGTGGAGCAGGGAGGGAAGAGAGAGGGATAGAGGGAGGAAGAGTGGGAGTGGTAGTGAGGGCAGGAGAGGGAGGTAGGGAGGGAGGGAGAGGAGTGGAGGACGAGGGAGAGAGGGGGAGGGGAGAAGGAGGAGATGGGAGAGGGAGGGAGAGATAGGGGAGAGAGGGAGAGACAAGGAGAGACAGGGGAGAGAGGGAGAGAGAGGGAGAGGAAGGGAGAGATGGGGGAGCGAGAGAGAAAGGGGGGACAAGGGAGAGAGGGGAGATATGGGAGGAGAGAGAGGGGGCGGAGAGAGAGAGAGAGAGAGAGAGAAGGGTGGGGCAGAAAGGTGGGGGAGAAGGTGTGGGAGAGAGAAGGTGGGGGAGAAGGTGTGGGAGAGAGAAGGGGGGAGAGGGGAGGGAAATGAATTTGAATAGATATGCATGTTATCATTGATAAATATTTAGTAGATTGATGACAAGTTTATCTTTTGTTTGATCGTCATTGTATTATGAGAACTATTTCTTTAATGCAATTATACCACTTATTTTGAATTCATTTTATTTGAATTTAAAGGTATGTGTAGCAAGATAACTACTTATCCATAGTTGAATGTATATATTTGTTCAAATTAGTAGCAAGTACTAGAGCTATTTCCTTGGCTTATTCTCTTGATTTTTATTCTAAATTCAAGTTGGTCGAAAGTTGAATATTTTTTCTCTAGATTGAGAGGACTAATCCTTCATTTAATCGAGTTAGAATTAATCTATCCTTTTGAATGCTTTCATAAAAGATTATATTGTATTTGCATTTAGATTTACATTTAGATTTAGCTCTCATCTTTAGGCTGATAGGCCTTCCTTTGAAAGAAACTTTCGTCGTCCTTTTGTTTCTGACGTTGACACCTGTCGTCCACATTCAGCGCGAAATTATTCATATGTGTTGTGCCATTTCAGTTTATTTTTGGTAATTTCAGAGAACACTCTTCAAGCACAGCGCCTTCTTCAACCTGTGCCTGACTTCGGATTCGTAGGGCCGGGCATTAAATCTGTGTGGGAGAAGCTGCAGGGTAAGCTTGTAATGTAGATAGGCAGTTGGCATTCTTATTTGAGCGACTTCATATTCGTAGGGGCAGGAATTAAATCTGCGCGGGAGAAGCTGCACGGTAAGCCTGTAACGTAGATGGGCAGTTAGCATTCTTATTTGAGAATTTTTCCATCATAATTGCAGTTTTTATTGTGTGGGCATATGCCCATATTCTCACTGTAGGTGGAGCATACAAGCATACCCCTCAAAAGACAATTAGTTTTGAAATGGAATGAGTTAATACCAGGATATACTCTCGCGATTTTCCAATTCCTTCATTATCCTTCCTTCCATGAGGATTTCATGTTCACATTCACAAAGATTGGCTACATTTTATCTGTTATTATCATCCCAACTATATAAAAAGGCCATCCCTTCCTTCTTATCATAAAACAATTTAAGTTGGTTCTTGTCTGAATTTCATAGACAATGTATCAAACAACATCGTTCATGAGCTCTCTCTTTGCATTTATACCTATTTTTCTTCTTCTATGTTGTCAGTCCCATGCTCTTCGGTCTGGTTATACGATCTCCAACATCTCAGAAGCACCAGATGGAAATTCCATAACAGCCCAACTGCAACTCATCCATAACAATTCAGTGAACAATTCTCACTATGGCCCTAAAATTCAAAGCTTGCAACTACTGGTCAGGTAATTTTATATCTTTTGTTCTTGGTCTTAATTTTCATTTTCAAATGAAAGAAATTTTAAACTGCGTTTTTGGATTTGAATTGCACCATCGTGTTACTACAGGAGAAACTAGATTGAAGTGTAGTTTAGAGTCTATTTTTCATACAAAAATATAATTTAGTATTTATAGTTACTCTATATTTATATTTGTTTTATTACTGTGTATATCTTTCTGCTGACTGTGGGTGCATGTTTTCCCTGTTCTAAAAACAAAAACAAGTGCATATTAGATTTACATGGGTCTAAGTGAATGCATAAAGAGCATGTGTATATTAGATCTACATGATGCGTATCATATTTGTATGGCTCTGTTCTAGTACGAATAGAGAAACAGGGCTTAACTGTATTGAATTTGATCAAGTTTCAGGTATGAATCCAACGATAGTTTGAGAGTTTATATTATGGATGCTAAGCAGCCGCGATGGGAAGTTCTGAGTGATATTCTGCCTAGATATGGTGGGGTCAATAGTAGTGACGATTCTCAAAATCATACCCATGAATTGCTGTTTAACTACTCCAATAATCCATTCGGCTTTGTAATCACGAGACATTCAAGTGGAGAGACTCTCTTTAATTCCACTGCAAATGCCACTGGCAATCCACTGGTGTTTGAAGACCAATACTTGGAGGTCTCTACTACCCTGCCATTGAGTGCTTCTTTCTATGGATTGGGAGAGAGCACTATGCAGACATTTCTCCTCAACACGAATCAGAACTATACGCTCTAGAATTCAAACATTGGCAGTTCGAGTACGAATGTGGATCTTTACGGGTCTCATCCGTTTTATTTGGATGTGAGAGCAGGAGGCGTTTCTCATGGGGTTTTGCTGCTGAATAGTAATGGCATGGATGTTGAGTATGGGGGATCTTTCTTGACATATAGAATAAATGGGGGAGTCTTGGACTTGTATTTCTTCTCAGGTCCTTCTCCGCTTGCTGTTGTTCAGCAGTACACATCCCTCATCAGTTGTCCTGCCGCAATGCCGTATTGTTCTTTCGGTATTTCCTCGTATCTTGTGAATTTCATTGATATTCTGCAAGTTTTTTTCTTCTTTATTTCCAAAAAGAAAATCAGTACTCCCACTCCATGCCGATGATATGTTTTTGTCATTAATTGTTTTGATATTTTAGTAACGAATCTGACAACCTGAAAGTAACCCGTGCATATTAGGGATCCACATTCTTTTAGGCATCCACGTTTCTGGTAGACTAGGGAATTTAGCAATTCACCCTCTCCAGAAAGATCCAGGGGGTAGATGGTCAAAGTTCATTACTCCACCCCTGAGTTGTCTTGCAAAGAGGTCTGCTTCTACCCATACTTGCGTCAAGGCATTGGTGCGGTCCCTTTTCTTCTAGTATGTGTGAAAAAATCCTTACATCTTGTTTTTCACAGTAAAAGTAACGCATTTATCTGTGATGCCAATTTTAGCATCTAATTATTTTTTATCCAAGGAAATTGCTGCAGAAAATCATCCTACTACTTTTCCATGATAAATGTAGTAAACCACCGCAACTAGGGGGAGAGATTACAACTCTATTTCATGAGTGCTTGAGTTACCATCAAGACTATCAGCATTCAATAACACCAATTACACCATGAAATTCTCATCCCCATTATAAGTGAGATAAACCATCACAACTCAGAGGAGACATCACAGCTCTATCTCATAACTGTTTGAGAGATGATATTGTTCTCTGTTCTTGGTGATAATCAATTCAAGTTGGTGTATTTTTCTCATTTTGGGGTTTATTCCCTAGTCTAGCATTTGGCATTGCTAATTTTGTGTTAATGTGTTCTAGGAAAATTTGGAGCAATCTTTGCTTCTATTCCAGCACCCATTGTTCTTGTCGTGTACTGTCTCCTCTTTGGTTATGTTGGTATGTATACAGTGTACACAAACGCTATGTGTTGAGCTGAAAAGTCAGTCAACTAGTAGTATCTTAGCTGTTGCCATAATGTATAATGGATGTATGCATAAAACCTTAAGGTTAACTCATATTGGGAGACACTTAGTTGTACATTGCAATTTCAACATACTAGGCTACAACAACAATTCATTGGGTACCTATATTGGCAGACAGTTTGTACGAAGTAGCTTTAAAATTGTAGGGTAGAACAACAATTCTTTGGGTTTTTCCTCGTGTCTGAAAATTTTTGTATTCTTGATGAGCAACTGGTGGGGGTCTCAGTTTCCTTCAATTTTGTAATCTAAGTAGTTTCAGGACGAAGTTCATCTTGTGCTTCTCTCTATTTTTGGGATTATCGGTACCACAATACTTGAATGAATTTACAGTTTCTTTTGGTCATGGTCCATTCCACACTAATGGATGATGGGTAGGGCTCTCACAACTTCTTTCAGGGACTACATCGAAATTTTTTGGCTAGCAGTTCGTTGTGGCAACATTCCCTTCAATCTTCAAATTTTCAATGTTTTTAACTTTAAACATTTTTGAATGGCTTTTTTAACAGTTCAATGACATTACCAATGTGATTTTCTTGTCACAACCTTTAGTTATTGGCAGCATAGCATTGTTTTTGGATAAACTCTATATATGGGGGAGAGCTCAACAAGGAAGAACAGAGGCCATCATTGGTGGGATAAGTTTCGTTCATTCAAAACTGATCCTAGAAGTGAAGAGTTTTATGCTCTCCCTTTCAACCTGACCAAGTTTTTCCCATCTTTCTGAGGATGAAACTTTATTTTAGAGGTGGGGTATCTGTTTTATCAATAGCCTTGGTCCATTTCGAGAATAATTAGAGTGTCTTCAATTCCGAAAGAGATAACTTCACAGTGTGAAATCTAAGATGTCTATATTTTATATCTATCTGATATAGCCTTCGTTATTCCCTTGGGATGGTAACCAGAGTAAATGGAATTGAATGCCATTCAATTCCGCTTTAAGAATCCTCATAGCACATCTCTGAGGCGTCGTCTCGGTGTCCTTCCCACGAGGCTTGCACATGGCCCTCTATTTATCATGCGGGCACCCGCATCTGGGTGTGCCTCTTCTTTCGTCTGCATATCATTTTGAAGGATCTCCTGGAAATTTGTCCATTCTGTCTCCAAGACAATGTCCTGTAAGTATCCTTCATGGTGCTCCTTTCCTCGCTCTGGTCCTAAATTAGCCAGAAAATCTGCTGACTTGTTTCCTTCTCGCCTGATATGCTTAAAGGATATGGCTTTGTTATTCTGTAGCCAATGTTGAAGAAGCTCAAGCCTGGTTACCATTCTCCAAATTCTGCTTACCTTCTGAGATTTTGAGCCTTGATGAATCTTTGTGGCCATGTTTATAATAATTTGAGAGTCTCCTTCTACTATAAGGGGAGTGTATCTCTGATTTTGAGCAATTTTGAGTCCTCTCCAAAGGCCTCCAATTCTGCTGCATTGTTTTTGTTCCATCCTATAGATCCAAAGAAGACTTTGAGAGGGTTGCCCTGAGAGTTCCGAATCACTCCCCCATATCCTGTAGTGCCTGGGTTTCCTTTGGAAGCTCCATCAAAATTGAGCATCTAGGTGTTGGTAGGTGGAGGTTTCCAGTTGGTAGGCGTCGCATGCTGCCTGACAGAGGTGCCTTGTGGAGAGTTGGGAGGTGGGATCTAGATTTTCCAGTTATTCCATATGGCCTGCTCCTTACTGCTGGAAGGGAGATCCTCCTCGGACCAGTCTCTAGTAGAAAGGGTTTCCTGAATATTCTTGTGTATGATTGTCCAAACTTGCTCCACTTCCATTGCCTGATTTTTAAATATTCTCCTGTTCCTCTCTTTCCAAATGTTCCACATTACTATAGCTGGAATTATTTTCCATAGAGTGTTGAGGATGGTACATTGAAAAGGCTGTTGGGGCCAGTTTCGTAAGGTGTTATTGATGTCACCCAACACTCTGCCTTCCTTCTGGCATCGAAATGAGACTTTCTCCCATATTCTTCTGCCATATGGGCATGATTGCATAAGGTAAACCACTGATTCTTCCGCCATTTTACAGTGGAGGCAAATTGAGGGTCCAGCAAATTTCCGTTTTCTGAGGTTATCCCAGGTGAGAATACGATTATGGGACAAAAGCTAGAGAAAGGTGGAAATCTTCGGCCATATGGGGGTGCTCCAAATTCTCTCCCATAGCTTATCTTTGGTGAATTTACCTTTTAGGATGATTTGGTATGCTTCCTTGGTTGTAAATGTACCTTTCTCTTCATAGCCCCATCTTAGTTTATCGTGGCCTGTCTCCTTGAGGATTTTCCTTTTTGTTAACTCCTCTGCTAGGGCTTGTTTAATTGCCTCCGGACTATGAGGTAATATAGTGTTGGCTTCTTTCCAATCATGGTGGTCGGATTCATTGTTTTCTTCCCAAAATTGATTGATCTTTTCCTGTTGGTTGATATCCTGAAGCGGTATGCCTTGGATGATATTTGTTATGCTTGGGAATTGCTGCCATGAGTCTGTCCAAAAACGGGATGTGCATCCGTCCTTCACTTCTGAAACTATGTTTCTGAATAAGATCCCTATTTAATATTGCTGAATTCCATATTGTTGATCCTTTACTTATTTCCGACATTCTTATGCGCTCCTCCAGGGGTAGGTTGTTTGCATATTTGGCTGTCCATATTTTGGCCCATTGTGTGCTGGGGTAGGATAGCCATTTCCGCCATATCTTTGCTCCCATGATCAAGTTGTTGTGTTCTGTCTCTCGGAGGCCAATTCCTCCTCCACTTTTTGGGAGACAAGCTTTCTCCCATTTTACCAAAGCCCATTTCCTGTTAGGTCCAGTGCTGCCCCAAAGGAAGTTTCGCTGTAATTTTTTGATGGCTTTTAAGACCCATTTTGGTGCCGCCAGTATGGAGAATAGGTAAAGTGGCATAGATTGAAGAACCGCCTTGATGAGAACCAACCTACTAGCCATATTTAAGGAGCGGTGAGTCCAGAGGAATAATTTGGCCTCCAATTTTTCAAGAAGGGAAGTCCACGAGGAATGCTTCTGAGCCGATGCAAAGAGAGGGGCCCCTAGGTATTTGGATGGGAGGGTAGCAATGGAGAAGCATAGAATGTGAGCGATTGCTCGCTGAGTGGTCGGATGGGTGTTGAAGAAAAAGATCTGGGATTTTACTTTGTTAATAAGAGCTCCAGAGGCTTTAGAGAATATGTTAAGCAAGGAATTTAAGGATCGAGCTTCTGGAACCGAGGAACGCCCAAATATCATGTTTTCATCTACAAATTACTGATGGGAGACGGTGGGGGCTTGGCGGAGGGTAATGCCTTTGAGGTCTTGTGAAAGGATGGCATTTTAAATGCATCGACCTAATCCTTCCGCCATGATTATAAACAAAAAAGGTGACAAGGGATCCCCTTGTCGAATACCTCTAGATGAGCGAAAGGTAGAGGTAGGAATCCCGTTAATGAGAATTGAAAAGAATGTGAAAGAGATGAGACTGCTAATCCATCGTATCCACGCATTGGCAAACCCAAAAGCAGTTACAATCTTTTGCATGTATTCCCAGCTTATGCTATCGAAAGCTTTAGATAGATCAATTTTAAGAAGCATACCTAGTTTTTTTGAATGTTTGAGGGAGTGACTAATCTCATGGGTGAGTATTATCCCATCCATTATTTGACGTCCGTCTACGTAGCCGGATTGTTCTGGTGAGATGATGAATGGAAGCACCGGTTTTAACCTCAGCGCCACTACCTCGGAAATTATCTTGTAGATGATATTGCATAAGGCAATGGGTCTGTATTTATCAAGCGTGTTGGACTCCTCTGATTTAGGTATTAGGGAAATGAATGTTGCATTCAAGCCCAGATACATCCATCGCATGTTGCGAGATTCTTCTACTACTTGCCACACTTCCCACTTGATTAACTCCCAAAAGTGGTGAAAGAAATTTGACGTGAAGCTGTCAGGACTAGGAGCTTTACTTTCTTTTAGGGAGTTAACTGCATTTTCCACTTCCTGAAGGTTGATCGGCTTGAGAAGTAGAGTATTTTTCTCCTCTGTGATGAGACGCGGTATTTTCCTTGTGATGTTGTCTATTGCCTCCGCTTTGTTGATATTTGGCTCCTTACTCATTTCCTTGAAATAGTGTACAAATTCCTGTTCTATTCCTTCCTGTGTCTCCACTTTTACTCCCTGAGCATTGTTTACCTGTGATATTTGATTTCGCATTCTTCTTTGCATTGTGGTTTTATGGAAGAACTTGGTGTTTTTCTCACCCTCCTGCAGCCATTGGATTATGGATTTCTGCCGCCATAGAACCTCCTCCTGTCGATCCCGCTCCAGAAGTTTGCTTTCCATTTCTTGTTCCCTTTGTGTGAGTTCTTCTAATCGCCCCTCCAAGATTATTCGTTGTTGCGTGTTTTTGATTTCTTGAATAAGCTGTTCCTTTTCCTTTAATATGTTGCCAAAAGTAGTTTTGTTCCAACGCTTTATTTCTGCCTTTAGCATCTTCAACTTTTTTTGGAATCTTTCCATTTTGGTATTTTCACTTGGATTAGAATTTTTCCATGTTGTGTTGATGAATTGCTTGAACTCTGGATGGGAAATCCAGAAAGCTTCGAAACGAAAGGGCCTTTTAATGTTATTTCCTGGCCTATTCCAGTGCAATTCAATAGGCCAATGATCTGATCCAGAAAAAGGAATTATGTGAGCTATAAATTCTCCTCCAATGTGAATGGCATTGTCTGATATTAGAAATCTGTCGAGGAGGGAAGCGATTTGCAGTGGAGCTGCTCGTTTATTCGTCCAGGTGTATAGGCCATTCGTTGTGGGTACTTCAATGATTGTAAGTTCATAATTAGTGTATTAATTAATTAATTTTTATGGTACAAAATGGGTGAAGTTTATACCTTGTTAAATCTATTTTGTATAAAATCAAAATTTCACAAATATGTTTAGTCAATAAATTTTTTAGATACAAATGACCATGACAATACCACAAGTAATAATGACTATGGATTTTCCTTGTAAGAATCATCACTAGCTTTTGTATGTTTGAAAATCACAAGTTTTCATTATTTTTTTAATCAATATATACTTTTAAAAAATACAAATAATCAGAACATCACAGGTGACTATGAGCATGCATATTATTTTAACCACAATCATTCAATGTAAAATTAAAAATATATCCAAAAAAATAAACATAAAATTTAAAAATTAATTTACAAATGCATGTTTTCTGATGATAGAATTTTATATGTATGTGGTTTTAATTTATGCTATGTATTTTTGTTGTGCTTTTGTTTGCGTGTAATTGTTTGTTTGGGTATAATATTTTTACACATATTTAATATCATATGCAATAATTACTTTTAGAATGAGTAGAACATGTGAATTAACTTATTAATCTTTAAATTGTTTTTAAATTTGATAAAATCTTCTTTTTTCAACATCATTAATGAATTTGAATTTTTATAAGCACCATTATCCAGTGCACAATATTTTTATAAGTGTTTTTAATTACTATGTTTTTATAGTTAGTTACAGGTTGATGTTTTGCGATGATAAAATTTTAAATGTTTGTGTTTTTATTTTATGAAATGTATGTGTTTGTTTCTTTATGCTCTTGTTATGTGTATAATTTTAGAACACAAAAAAGTATTTCATTAGAATATCCCATATGGAAGTCCATTGCCCAAATTACTTGATACAAATCACCTCTATGATGATTTACACACATAAAATATAATATGGAAGAATTATAGTCCCAATTAATTGAATGTGTATTAAACTATACATGTTCAAATTAGCAATTAGTTTAACAAAATTTCATTTATTTTTTCAAATGACCAGAACATCATGAATGGTTATGGATTTTTTGTAGGTATCATTATTCAATGCATCTTCGAGAACTATTTTTAACCAATATATATTGTTAATTAGTAACGAATCGATGTTTTGTGATGGTAAAATTTTAGATGTTTTTGTTTTTATTTTATGTAATGTATTGCTTTGTTTCTTTGTGTTTGTATGCCTATAAATTCCTGAACATAAAAAAACTTTGATTAGAACAACTTGATACAAATAAATTATATGATGATTTTAAGAATGCATAGTATCCAATGCAAGAATTACACTTCACATGAATTGAATGCTCACATAGCTTATCTATGCTCAATTTAATAAAAGTTCACTTATTTTGGTAAATTACCATGACATCATGAATGAAAATGTATTTTTTTTTGTAACCAACACTATTCAATGTTTTTATTTTAAAATTACAATTATTTTAAATTAATATATTCTTATAATTAATTACAATTTTATGTTTTGTGGTAGACTTTCAAATGTTTTTGATTATATATTTTTTTTTGTATATGTTTGTGTTTGTGCATATATAATGGCTTTACACATACATAAACATCGTTTATAACAATTACACTTTAAACGAGTTGAATTTGGGTATTGACTTATTTTATGTGCAAATTGATATTCAATTTAATAACATCCCATTTATTTCAAATAATGATCATAA
>APFE030542778.1:0-22258 GCA_000404065.3 Pinus taeda | reverse complement strand
TATGCAAAAAATTAATTAGTAAACGAATGATTATTGTGCCCATATAATTTCTAGGAAGATTGTGATTTATTATTGTTTAGAGTGCACTTTTGAATGCATAAATGGTTTCAAGACCATGAAAAATCCATGAGGAAAATTAAACATTTAATCTTTTGATTCATAAAAATTTCTACTTAATTTTGGGAAAAATGCTCACAAAAAGTGAATTTCCTCCATTACTTAAACTATGCATCTATAAAATATACATAGTTGGAATTACAATATTTTACTTAATAGGAACATTGAAATATTTATTTATAAAACACATTATACACATTAAAATACTTTCTTTTATAAATATATTTTTAAATATACATCAATATTATTTAATGCTAGATATTGAATTTTTTTTTATTATTGTTAATAGTTTCCCATATTACTTTTATATTAAAAATTTAATGAACTACACATCTTCTTATTATTCTTATTAGCAAGTAATTCATCTTTTTTGCTTTCATTATTTTTTCTCTTTGGACATTGAAATCTTTTATTATGATAAAAAAAAATTGAGAATGAAATATTTTTACATCTCCTACCCAATGACATATAATATCAACAACAATGAAGCAAACACAATAATAATATAATTATTGATATTTTATAGTGACTTTAATCAAGACTAACCAAACATGTTTTCACATTGTTTTAATTTAATTTATATTATTTTATTTAAAAAATAAATTTATTTTTTATTTTTAAAAAGACATATGTCAATTTGAAGTTGAAAGAGAAAAAAGCATACATCAACCTTATATTGGAATGTAAAATAAATATAGTAGACTAATTATAATTATTAAAAAAATTATAGTACTTAGAAAAAACTTATGATAATTAATAAAACAAGACAAATTTTTTACCACACTCTTTGGTTGGAAGCCTTGGCCAAAAATTTCTCTTATGTGATTTCTACCAAAAGACTTTGCTTAATATCTTTTACTTTAATTTATCAATAAGTTAAGTATAATCTTAAACTAATTGGATTTTTATTAATAATTATTAAGTGGTTGACAATAATTTAATATCCATGAAATATTTTAAGAGTCTATGATTTATCTAAAAGATAACAATGTTTTTTAGTTTCATGACTATAAAGTACCATTCATTTCTAGTTGAATTACTCTATCTTGTTACATAATAAAAAATGTATATATTCAATTTAATTAAAAAAATTCAATTAGCTTGACTCTAGACTATGGTCAACCTATGTATTGCATGGAAGAATGATTTACTTACTAGTTATGGATGCTATCAGTAGAATTGTAAGAAATTTGAAAGCTTGGACACTCCTTAGATAGTTAAATTCTTCCATTCTCAACCCCTTCCCATGAAGTTTGAACTTGAAACATGATGGAAACTAAACTTCACTCAAACCAACTAATTTGCAGTTGGTAGGTTGTAATAATAGTAATAGACCAAAACATCCCATTGTCAGTAGATTGGCCTTCTTCCAACCAATAAACAAAGACTAAACACAAATAATAATAATAATAATAATTTGTTTACCGGCTTAAGCAGCTCCACCTAAACAACAATAATAATAATAACAATTTGTTGACCCCATATTACGATATTTATGTGAGATACATCATTCAAAAAATAAAACACTTTTAAAATAAACACAATATATACAGATGAGAGGTAGATCAATTAGTATCAATTAGTTTGTGTGGGTTTACTGCTTCATAGATCTCAGGTTCACACTTTATGGAGATGGATCAATTAGTTTGTATGGGGTTTACTCTCTCTTGGATCTCAGGTTCAAACTTTAAGGAAAGGGGTGGAAGACGGAAACCATTTTGAAAGAATCAAAACTATCCCAACAACTGTCCTCATAATAAATATCTCATCGTGATTTAATTGTCCTTTTTCCATCCAATAAACAAGATAAACCCCACATAAGCTCTGTAGATCCCGGGTTCACACTTTATGGAGATGGAATGTGGTTTCCCCTCCCGAAAATCTCGGGTTCAAACTTTATGGAGAGAGGTTGAAAGAATCAAAACTATCCCAACAAGTATCCAAATTTAATTATCCTTTTTCCATCCAGTAAACAAGATAAACCCCACATAAACTTCGTAGATCTCGGGTACATAAACTTCGGGTACATAAACTTCGTAGATCTCGGGTTCACAATTTATGGAGATGGAACGGGGTTTACTCTCCCGTAGATCTCGGATTCAAACTTTATGGAACCATTTTGAAAGAATGAAAACTATTCCAATGACTATCTCAATTTAATTATCCTTTTTCCATCCAATAAACAAGATAAACTCCACATAAACTTTGTAGATCTGGGGTTCACACTTTATGGAGATGGAATGGGGTTTACTCTTCCATAGATTTTGTGTTCAAACTTTATAGAGAGGGGTTGAAGAGGGAAACCATTTTGAAAGAATCAAAACTTTCTCAACAAATATCCAAATTCACCAATCTTTGAATAATTCTCGTAATAATCTCATCGTGAATTAATCATTCTTCTTCCATCCAATAAATAAGATAAACCCAACAAACACTAACTTCGAAAATAAAAACTAAACTCAATATATAAAACCCTTCGCACCCACACCGACGAACAAGCATAGTGTCCCGGCTGTTTGGCCTCTTGGCATAAAGGTAGAAGGCACGCCCTATATATGGTGCCTTCGTATAACTGTGGAAGGCAAGCCGTTCTGTGTTATTTCGATTTTCTACTAACAAGCGTAGCGTCTGTCTGTTTGGCCTCTGGGTATAAAGGTAAAAAACCCTTGGTGCCTTCGTATAACGGTGGAAGGTACGTAGTTCTTTTTGTTATTTCAATTTTCTACTAACAAGCGTAGGGTCTCTCTGTTTTGCCTCTTGGTATAAAGTTTTAACACACCTTTGTGTTAAATCGATTTTTTTTTAAAGAATGGAAGGGGAAAACAGAGGACAGAGTGCACGTAGAAGCGGAAGCGGTAGTAATAGCATCAATAGCAACGAGTATAGTGGTGGAGCAGACTGGTCTCAAACTTTATTGTCAGCCAATAATAACAACGAAAGTTACGGAAGACCGCCAATTCCTACCCGTACCTCATCTCGAGCTCATAATTCTACTACTGCCATACTTGTGCGAAGAGTAGGAATTCCTGCCCGTCCCTCATCTTCTGCTAATTCTGCTATGATTGGGCTGGGTTCTGGAGAAGACAGGTAACGCCATTTCAGATCCAGTGACGTTGACAGGTAACGCCATTTCAGATCCAGCGGAGGAAGATACCGCCTGGGTCCAGCAATTAGTCAAAGCCATTTCAGATCCAGCGGAAGATACGACCTCGGTCCAGCAATTAGTCAACGTCATTTCAGATCCAGCCGAAGATACCGCCTCGGTCCAGCAATTAGTCAACCCCATTTCATATCCAGCCGTAGCTACGGCCTCCGTCCAGCAATTACTGCATCCTGAAACTTCAGACACAAATGAGGAAAATAATATACATGATCCGTCACCTTCACATGTTGCTGTCACTGCCTCTCTGTTAACATTATCTCAGAGGCAAGATCGTCATCCTAGTCCCCCAATGGAAGAAGGGGTTGACGAGAACCCTACGGAAACACGGATGGCGGCATTCATTAGGATGGATGATGACGACTTTTCTTCAGTCACAAGCATCCATGCGAATCTAATGACCATGCGGCGGTTGCGTCGCTTCAATATTTCGGAGCAGCATCTGAGAAATAATAGTGAGTGCGTAATTTGCATGGAGCGATTTCAATTGATAGATGAAGGAACGTAACAGAAAACCATCATAGATTACATTGCAATGAACAGATACTAAAATAAGTAGCACATACCTCACTTTCTCCTTTTAAAGTGTTTAATAAGATTGATAATAATTCCTCAGAAATGTTGTTGCTTTCATTGAGAATTTCAGTCAAAATTGTTTCCATTGCTCTTAAGATATTTTCTGAATGGTCTTCTCTGAAAAGACAGATCAGATACATTTATTAATTGCAGCAACTGACTATGAAAGTAAGCGTAATGGTAAGACAATAAAATCAGAACAATTCATACCTGGCTTCGTAGAAGAAGATTTGAAACACTTCCAAGATTAGGTCATCACATTGAAGATTCAAGATACGAACAGATAGGTGAGATTTTGCAAGGTTTTCTAGAATTATGGCCTTTCTTCCAAAGGAAGCACTGTGAATATCTTGTAATTCACGAAACATTGTAAGAAATCGCTTAAAAATTTTCTGCATAAAAAAAATTGTGATTAATAAGAAAGAATTGAAAAACCCTCAACAACTTTCGACATTTCAGTAAAGCCATGTATCTATTTAATGGTTTAAAAGCTTGGAACAAATATGTATAATGAATTGTTCTGAAGAGTGAACGAATTAAATAATACCACTAAATCATCATCAGTGTATATAAAATCTGATATCTTATATTCTGGTGTTGTAATCCAATTGATTTCACTGATGCAGGTGTTGAAATCATGAGGATTACAACACCAGAATATAAGATATCAGATTTTATATACACTGATGATGATTTAGTGGTATTATTTAATTCGTTCACTCTTCAGAACAATTCATTATACATATTTGTTCCAATCTTTTAAACCATTAAATAGATACATGGCTTTACTGAAATGTCGAAAGTTGTTGAGGGTTTTTCATTTCTTTCTTATTAATCACAATTTTTTTTATGCAGAAAATTTTTAAGCGATTTCTTACCATGTTTCGTGAATTACAAGATATTCACAGTGCTTCCTTTGGAAGAAAGGCCATAATTCTAGAAAACCTTGCAAAATCTCACCTATCTGTTCGTATCTTGAATCTTCAATGTGATGACCTAATCTTGGAAGTGTTTCAAATCTTCTTCTACGAAGCCAGGTATGAATTGTTCTGATTTTATTTTCTTACCATTACGCTTACTTTCATAGTCAGTTGCTGCAATTAATAAATGTATCTGATCTGTCTTTTCAGAGAAGACCATTCAGAAAATATCTTAAGAGCAATGGAAACAATTTTGACTGAAATTCTCAATGAAAGCAACAACATTTCTGAGGAATTATTATCAATCTTATTAAACACTTTAAAAGGAGAAAGTGAGGTATGTGCTACTTATTTTAGTATCTGTTCATTGCAATGTAATCTATGATGGTTTTCTGTTACGTTCCTTCATCTATCAATTGAAATCGCTCCATGCAAATTACGCACTCACTATTATTTCTCAGATGCTGCTCCGAAATATTGAAGCGACGCAACCGCCGCATGGTCATTAGATTCGCATGGATGCTTGTGACTGAAGAAAAGTCGTCATCATCCATCCTAATGAATGCCGCCATCCGTGTTTCCGTAGGGTTCTCGTCAACCCCTTCTTCCATTGGGGGACTAGGATGACGATCTTGCCTCTGAGATAATGTTAACAGAGAGGCAGTGACAGCAACATGTGAAGGTGACGGATCATGTATATTATTTTCCTCATTTGTGTCTGAAGTTTCAGGATGCAGTAATTGCTGGACGGAGGCCGTAGCTACGGCTGGATATGAAATGGGGTTGACTAATTGCTGGACCGAGGCGGTATCTTCGGCTGGATCTGAAATGACGTTGACTAATTGCTGGACCGAGGTCGTATCTTCCGCTGGATCTGAAATGGCTTTGACTAATTGCTGGACCCAGGCGGTATCTTCCTCCGCTGGATCTGAAATGGCGTTACCTGTCAACGTCACTGGATCTGAAATGGCGTTACCTGTCTTCTCCAGAACCCAGCCCAATCATAGCAGAATTAGCAGAAGATGAGGGACGGGCAGGAATTCCTACTCTTCGCACAAGTATGGCAGTAGTAGAATTATGAGCTCGAGATGAGGTACGGGTAGGAATTGGCGGTCTTCCGTAACTTTCGTTGTTATTATTGGCTGACAATAAAGTTTGAGACCAGTCTGCTCCACCACTATACTCGTTGCTATTGATGCTATTACTACCGCTTCCGCTTCTACGTGCACTCTGTCCTCTGTTTTCCCCTTCCATTCTTTAAAAAAAAATCGATTTAACACAAAGGTGTGTTAAAACTTTATACCAAGAGGCAAAACAGAGAGACCCTACGCTTGTTAGTAGAAAATTGAAATAACAAAAAGAACTACGTACCTTCCACCGTTATACGAAGGCACCAAGGGTTTTTTACCTTTATACCCAGAGGCCAAACAGACAGACGCTACGCTTGTTAGTAGAAAATCGAAATAACACAGAACGGCTTGCCTTCCACAGTTATACGAAGGCACCATATATAGGGCGTGCCTTCTACCTTTATGCCAAGAGGCCAAACAGCCGGGACACTATGCTTGTTCGTCGGTGTGGGTGCGAAGGGTTTTATATATTGAGTTTAGTTTTTATTTTCGAAGTTAGTGTTTGTTGGGTTTATCTTATTTATTGGATGGAAGAAGAATGATTAATTCACGATGAGATTATTACGAGAATTATTCAAAGATTGGTGAATTTGGATATTTGTTGAGAAAGTTTTGATTCTTTCAAAATGGTTTCCCTCTTCAACCCCTCTCTATAAAGTTTGAACACAAAATCTATGGAAGAGTAAACCCCATTCCATCTCCATAAAGTGTGAACCCCAGATCTACAAAGTTTATGTGGAGTTTATCTTGTTTATTGGATGGAAAAAGGATAATTAAATTGAGATAGTCATTGGAATAGTTTTCATTCTTTCAAAATGGTTCCATAAAGTTTGAATCCGAGATCTACGGGAGAGTAAACCCCGTTCCATCTCCATAAATTGTGAACCCGAGATCTACGAAGTTTATGTACCCGAAGTTTATGTACCCGAGATCTACGAAGTTTATGTGGGGTTTATCTTGTTTACTGGATGGAAAAAGGATAATTAAATTTGGATACTTGTTGGGATAGTTTTGATTCTTTCAACCTCTCTCCATAAAGTTTGAACCCGAGATTTTCGGGAGGGGAAACCACATTCCATCTCCATAAAGTGTGAACCCGGGATCTACAGAGCTTATGTGGGGTTTATCTTGTTTATTGGATGGAAAAAGGACAATTAAATCACGATGAGATATTTATTATGAGGACAGTTGTTGGGATAGTTTTGATTCTTTCAAAATGGTTTCCGTCTTCCACCCCTTTCCTTAAAGTTTGAACCTGAGATCCAAGAGAGAGTAAACCCCATACAAACTAATTGATCCATCTCCATAAAGTGTGAACCTGAGATCTATGAAGCAGTAAACCCACACAAACTAATTGATACTAATTGATCTACCTCTCATCTGTATATATTGTGTTTATTTTAAAAGTGTTTTATTTTTTGAATGATGTATCTCACATAAATATCGTAATATGGGGTCAACAAATTGTTATTATTATTATTGTTGTTTAGGTGGAGCTGCTTAAGCCGGTAAACAAATTATTATTATTATTATTATTTGTGTTTAGTCTTTGTTTATTGGTTGGAAGAAGGCCAATCTACTGACAATGGGATGTTTTGGTCTATTACTATTATTACAACCTACCAACTGCAAATTAGTTGGTTTGAGTGAAGTTTAGTTTCCATCATGTTTCAAGTTCAAACTTCATGGGAAGGGGTTGAGAATGGAAGAATTTAACTATCTAAGGAGTGTCCAAGCTTTCAAATTTCTTACAATTCTACTGATAGCATCCATAACTAGTAAGTAAATCATTCTTCCATGCAATACATAGGTTGACCATAGTCTAGAGTCAAGCTAATTGAATTTTTTTAATTAAATTGAATATATACATTTTTTATTATGTAACAAGATAGAGTAATTCAACTAGAAATGAATGGTACTTTATAGTCATGAAACTAAAAAACATTGTTATCTTTTAGATAAATCATAGACTCCTAAAATATTTCATGGATATTAAATTATTGTCAACCACTTAATAATTATTAATAAAAATCCAATTAGTTTAAGATTATATTTAAATATATTAAAACACTCGCATGTAAATATATCAAAACACTCACATGTAAACTAGTAAGTTTTCTTGGGAAGATTTTTCAGCGTAAATCACATTCAAATGCATTTGTTGACACGTTTTGAACCAAGAAGCATGGTTCATCATCAGGATCCCGATGATGAACCATGCTTATTGGTTTGAAACGCGTCGACAAATGCATTCGAATGTGATTTTTTTAAGAAGATTTTCGGCGTAAATCACATTCGAATGCATTTGTTGATGTGTTTCCAACCAACAAGCGTGGTTCATCGTCAAGATCCTGACAATGAACCATGCTTGTTGATTGGAAACGCATCGACAAATGCATTCAAATGTGATTTACACCGAAAAATCTTCTTAATAAGCTTGATATAGATTACAAAAACTTAAATTCAACAAACTAATAAGATGTTTTAAAGATTTTAATATGTCGAAGTTAATATTATAATATTGTATATATATTAAAGCATTGCTAATAGATTGAAATTAAAATGATTAGAAAAATTGATTTAAAAAAAAAAATTAAGCAGAGAAAAATTTAGATATCGAATTTTTCTTGTATAATTAATGTATTTATCTTGAAGTGAGAGGGATCACAAGCGCAAAACCTCATTTCGAAATTCACAACGGAAAAGTTGCTTATCCCTAATCGTCTCTAACATTAAAATAAATATATACAGGGTGTGAGTTTTCGTACAATATTGTTTACGTTGAAGGGTGGGAAGATACGATGCGGAGGATGGCCCGACGTGGTCCGGAAACCAGGTGATTAATGGTGTGGAAAAAGGTGAATTAGTTTGGAAGTCAAATTAGTAATAAAAAAAAATACTCACATTTTGAGTGCAATCTATTTGACATTAGGATGACAAGTTTCCTTTTATCAATGCTTTCGAAATGCAACTTAATAGCGTATGCGAAGAGGTCCACCACCTCCAAAAAGTCACTTTTTGACTCTTGGTTTCTTATGCTAAACTTTGTATTTAAGATCCATCCGAGTTAACAGTGAGGGCACATATCAACATTAGTTTTTCTTTATAGAGAGGAATAGGAAGAAATACCCTAATGGATTGCAGAAGAACCGGGCTACCAAAGGTGGGTATTGGAAAACCACGGGTAAAGACCGCCCAGTTCTATCGAGAGGGGTGATTGTTGGGATGAAGAAGACTCTGGTTTTCCATAGAGGGCGATCGCCTGGTATGAAGCGTACTCGCTGGGTCATCATATTGTGGGTCCAACTCATTGAGTCATTTTTTCGACATTTCTCCAACTTTCATGCTGCCATCCACTCTACAGGTACCAAGCAATGTTCATCACACCAGAGCACTAGGTTCAAATCAGTTTTGAAGCTTTCATTTTGGTCATGCTTGGTTCATCTAGGCAAGCAGTAGATTTCGCAGACATATTTGAATCATCTGTAAATCTTCACAATCAACACATTCAACAAGGGTACAATGAAGGGTTCAAAGACAGAGTAGAGTTGGGTAAAGTAGAAGGAATTTATGGTGCTTTGAAGAACAATTTTGAGATGGGAGGAATTGGGTTTTTACAGGGTTGTATCAATATATGGAAAGTTGCAATTGAAGTTAAGTCGACTGTATTCTCTGCAAGGCTGCAAAATCACCTAAAATCGCTCTTGGAATTTGTCGATAGTTACCCACTTTTGGATTCAAAAATTAGAAAATGAGTGAGTTTAGGACATTTTGGAAGCCATGAGAACAAAATTTTGCGTGATTTGCGCAACACTATTAGTTCATCTTGAATATGATGGATATCCCAAAAGTATGGAAGAAACTTAATTTTGAGTGAACATTCTTTCCCTTTGCATAAGTTTTGGTGGAGCTACTGATAAAGGCACATATGGAAAGCCTTTTTGCAAAGACAGAGAACCACTACTCTTATGTAGAACCTGATTTGGGCGTAATTAATTCTTGTTTTGGATTGGGTAGATTTAGAACCAAATTATCACGTGGGTAACGACTCAATGTATTTAATTTTTAGAGCAATGCACAACAAGTGAGTTTGAAACAAGTGATCCAATTTGAAGTGACCCCTCTTCTTCAGTTGGTTAAAGCATTTTTCCCTGCAACAATAGCCAATCATGGACCCAAATTTGACTTTATGGGTTGTGTTGTTGAGGGACTAGGGGATTATGTCACTATAGAGGTGGATGAGGATTTGGAACGTGGTAAGATAATGGTTTATTTCATCGAAGGGGACGATAATCGATTCAATCTCAATCCAATGAAAAATTGTATTGGGATTACATCCAAAGCAATGATGGAATTGTTGGGAGTTAGGTCGATGGGCTTGTTACTGGGTCTTCATAAAGGTGTACCTTTGGGAAGTGGTCTTGGCTCAAGTGCAGCTAGTGTAGTTGCTTCCGTATTGACTATGAATGGTTTGTTTGGAAATAGATTTTTAAAATTATATCTTGTTTTGTCTAGATTGGAATGAGAAGGTGCATGTATATTACATTGTGAAGTTGTTGGATACATGCATACCCTACGATCATGGTGTTGCATCAAACTAAATACCATTTTGGCATATTATCAAACACATTGCATGCCTCTTTTAGATAACCATAATTAGCATATGTATCGACCAAAGCACTCTTATTGAATACATCTTCCTTAGGCTCAACTTTGATCATGTGAGCATGGACCTTCTTTCCTAAATCAACAGATTCTATAATACAAACGACTCTAAGAATACTCACAAGTGTGAATTGATTTGACTTCATATCTATTAGCTGCATTTGAAGAAATAGGTTTAATGATACTTGTCCATGTCATGGATTTTGGGGGTGAGTAAAAGGGATTATTGTTTATGTTGTAGGCTTATTTTTGGGTTAGGGAGTTTGGGGATTCAAATTGTTTCTTGTTTCTCTCTTTGGAGTTTAGGGGGGGAATGGAAAATTGAGGTTCACTGAAAATCTTGATTTTTTGCTTAGGTTTTCACTCTGTGGTTTCATACAGGCACTGATCTAGTCATGATGACGTTGGAAACCTAGCACCCAACACATTCCAATGAACCACCACCAACTACTCAGGTTTCGACATGGGAGTTATGGGATCCGTTCTCATCATCTTCATCTCTGGTTGACTAGAAAGGGAGGGAAATGGTCAAAATAACTATGAGAAGTAATAAGAAACCATGAAGGCCCTCATATTGGTCGGTGGTTTTGGAACCAAGTTGTGCCCTTTGACACTCAGTATCCTTAAGCCTCTCGTTGACTTTATGAATAAGTCAATGATTTTGCATCAAGTAAAGCTAATAAAGTTGTAACAGTAGTAGTGATGAAAGAGGTTGTTTATTTCTTGTATGAAAGATAAACAAATTGGATTTCAATTTGTGAGCAGATTGAAGCACTCAAGGTTATTAGTGTTGATGATGTTATGTTGAGCTTATTGAATGCGTTTGAAATGAAACTTGGGATTAAGATTATCTATTCGTAGGAAACATATCCCACGGGCATTGCTAGGCCTTTAGCCCTTACAAAGGAAAAATTAATAGATGGATTGAGGATTCATTTTATTCTCAAGCGTGATGAAATTAGTGAATAGACATTAAACTAAATGGTTCATTCCATACAAAATATGTAGGAGAAGCATCCATCACAGTGACCAACGTAAAGTTTGTTGTCCTAACTCCTCAAGACCCTTGTCACTTGCAATCATTTTCCTTGGTTTTTTTTTTGCAGGGCATGTCTTTGTAAAAGCCAAATTGCAAGGGAATTTCTTTTCATAATTTCATTATGTAAATTCTCTCTTTTTTAAATTCTTTATGGTTGGTAAGGTAAACAGTAAAGAATTGATCTCTTGAATTAGGTTGATAAACCCTCAAATATGGTGTTGTTATTCTTGACAAAGAAACTAGAAAGGAAGAGACGTTTTTTTAGAAGCCTAGGGTCTTTGTTGGTAACAAGATTAATGTGGGAATCTACCTTATGAACCCTAGAGTATTTGTTGGTAACAAGATCAATGTGCAAATCTACCTTCTAAACCCAAGTGTTTTGGACCCAAATGAGCTGAGACCCACATCCATAGAAAAATAAGTGTCCAAAAATTTTAGAGGAGAAACAACTCTATGCTATGGTTTTACCTGGTTTCTAGATAGATATTGGGCAACCTAGAGACTATATTTTTGGTCTAAGGCTCTACTTAGGTTCTCTTCGAAGAAACACCTTGTATAAATTAGCAACAAAGGTTAACAATGTTCGAAATGTGATTGTTGACAACACCACATAGATTGGTGAGGGTTGCTTGATTGGGCCAGATGTGGCCATTGGCCCAGGTAGTGTGATTGAGGGAGGAGTAAGACTGTCATGGTGTGTGGAATGTGCATAAAGAAATGAACTTCTATGTGTAGAAGTAGCATTGGTTGGCACTATACTATTGGTCAATGGGCTTTGTTGGAAACATGACCATATCAAGGGAGGATTTCCATGTTTCTGATGAGGTGTATATTAATGGACGTGTGGTCATTCCTCATAAAGAAATCACAACCAACATTCTCAAGCTAGAAATTGTCATGAGATTAGAAAGATGGAGAACACCTATTAGTTAATTGGTTACTGTAATATTAATGTTACTTGTCCATGTCGTAGATTTTGAGGGTGGGTAGAAGCGATAATATTCTATGTTGTAGGCTTATTTTTGGGTTGGGGAGTTTGGGATGTAGATTGATTTTTGTTTCTCCCTTTGAATGTTACAAGAGGAATGGAAAATTCAGGCTGATTGAAAAGATTGAGTTTTTTCTTAGTCTTGCACTCTGTAGTTTCCTACAGGCAATGGTTTAGTCTTCAGGTTGTTGGAAAGTTGTTGCTCAATATTGATTATTTTAAACTATCGATATTGTTATGTTTTTGCACTCTTGTTTTTATAATAGTAAATAGGTAAAAGATATTTTTGATCAATTGTCCCAAATCAAGGAGTTGTGCGTTAATGCACATGTTGGTTAAAAGAAAGCTAGGAAAGAAGAAAGGATTTGTGTAAAAATTCACATGTTGATTAAAATCAATCTAGTAAAGAACCTTTCACATGGGTAAAGAGATTTGTAGGTAATTGTGTGGATTCAAAACCTAACAATTAATTCCAAGAATAAAGTTTAAATATGCAAGGCAATAACAACACTTTCAATTAGAGAGAGTGCATAGGATATTTATTGAGAAAGATCAAAATGATGGGTCCCATCAACCATTGAGGGAACTCGATTTGTCAATGCCATCAAAATTATCAATTTTTAGTTGGTATTTATGTTAAACATTTAACACTATTTTCTTGCCATTTAAGAGCATGTTCACAATAGTTAGTTAAAATGATATTTTTGAGAAATTAGGTCATGGAAGTGGAGCTAGAAGCATGCATCTTCAACCAAAACATGCTCATGATTATAGTGGACCTTCATTAAGAAGGAGCAAATTTGGTTTGAAGATTAGTAGGTGGGGGCCATCAATTTCTACATATACTTGTGCAAAGTGAACTGTACCATCAGATCCAAGCCTTGCAATACATAGGAATCTTCTCTAAGAATGCTTCTCTACATCAGCTTTAATATGTATCAAGCACCTAATTAACAAGTGAAACCTTAAGCTTCCTTTCAACAGTTCATTTAGCTTTTAAAATTCTATATTATACTACATATATCTGAGATAGGGTATATGTACTAGATAGTAGTGAACTCAAGAAGGTGATGTTGAGGGAGATTCATGCAAAACCATATTCAGGTTCACTGGGTTATCAGAAGAAACTTATACCAGTGAAGAGATATTATTATCGGTGGAATTTAAGGAGGGTGTTAACAGAGTTTGTGGCTAGATGTTTTGATTTGCAGTGAGTGAAATTAGAGTGTAAACATCTAGGTGGACTACTACAGCTAACCGTGATTCCCTAATGGAAATGGGAAGCCATGTCCATGGACTTCATCACAGTGTCAACGAACACAGAGAAGAAGCATGATTCGATCATGGTCATTGTGGAAAAGTTAATAAAGGTTGCACACTTCATTTCCATGAAGTCTACATTCTCAACTACTGATGTGGCATAGGTGTCTATCAAATATGTGGTTAGGCTTATGGTTTTCCGAAGAGTATTGTGTTAGATAGGGATTGGAAGTTCATTTCCAAGTTTTTGGAGTTATTTGATGGTTTGGGCACAGAGTTTTCATTCAGCACAACTTATCATCTGCAGATAGATGGACAGATAGAGAGGGTCAACAGGATATTGGAGGACACGTTGAGGATGTACGTGATTCATGAACAATGGAAATGGGAAGAATATCTCCTTTTGCTAGAGTTCACATACAAAAATAATTATCAAGATTCATTGAGGATGATTCCTTTCGAGGCATTGTAAGGGCGAAGTTGTAACACTCCCATCAGTTAAAGTGATCCGGTTAGTAGGGTATTAATTGGATGAGATATGTTAGTAGACATGGAATAGGAGATGCAGGTGGTCAAGAAGAATCTCAAGGGAGCACATGATAAGAAGAAGAGTTATGCAGACATGAACATGTTGTTCAAGGAGTTCCATGATGGGGAACAGGTGTACTTGTGCATCAAACTAAAGAAGATCTCCTCACGCGCTGGCTCATGTGCCAAGATAGCACCACGGTTTTGTGGACCCTTCAATATCATTGAGAGGATTGGGCCAATAGCCTACCGACCTGCACTACCTCAGACAGTGAATTTCCACGATGTTTTCCATGTATCTTTTCTTAAGAAGTATGTTAAGGATGTTGATCATGCAATTGAATGGTCTATATTGTAGGTGGAACAAAATGGAGAATTCTAGTGGGTGCCTTAGTGTATATTGCAGAAAAAGGTGCTCATGCTCCGAAACTGAGAAATCGAGCAAGTTAAAGTGCAATGGAATCACTTTGGGCCCGGTGAAGCTACATGGGAGATGGCGGATTAGATGCGGGTAATGTATCCTTCTGTGTTTTCTGATTGAGGCAAAGAAGCTTGACATGGTAATTTGATATTTGCTTATGGTGGTTTGGTATTTTATTATGGTGGTTTGGTATTAGCTTATGGTGCTTTGGTATATTCTTTATCATGGTTTGATATATGCTATATGATGTTTTGATATGTGCTTAGATATGATAACTAGTATATGTTTGATAAATGTTTTGGTATATAATTTGGCATATGTTTTGGTAACTATATTTATGGTGATGTCGCTATATGTACCCATGTGTAAGGATGTAAATATTGTAATGTGTTGTGTTATAAAGCTCGACTATGAGGTATTGGTGTCATGTTATTATGCTATCATGTGGTTATGTTATCATGATGTTATAGTGTTATATTAATTGGCAGTCCGAAGGATTATTATTATAAATACTGTAATGAGTTGTATTATAAAGCTCCACTATGTGGTATGTTGTCAATTTGTCATGATGTTTTTTCTCTTGAACAGATCATTCATTGTAAATACTGCATCGGGACGTGTTATAAATCTCCATGAGAAGTATGTATTCTTTCAATAGTTTGTTGAGGAATATGAATGATTGAACACATAGGAAGGTGTCCCCTAAGAGGGAGGGTTCTGTAACAGCCTTAGTGAAAATTTCATGTAATAAAAGTTAAAAACAATAACCACAGTTGATGGGACACTTATTCCAAGCTCAATGTTCGAAAAGACATTCTAAGGGGTGTTCATTTGGTTCTTTATGGATAAGGAAATTGGCAAAGGAAATGGCTAAGGATTTGGAGAGGAAAAATGGCATTTTTCGCATAATTATTTATAAAAATAAAGCAAATTAGGAGAAAAAGGAGGTGAAAGATCATAGGTTGCATGAGAGGAGGAAAATGAAGGAAAATAGTGGAAAATGAAGAAAATAGAGGCCTTATTCATAAAAAGCCTTTTGAGGATCAGTTGTTGACCTTTTGTCAGATTATTTCTAGAGCTCTCTCATTATTCTCTCTCTCTCTCTCTCTCTCATACCCTTCGACACTTGAGCTTTTTTGGAGTGCTTTGGCATTGGAGCAAGAAAGGCAAAGAAGGAAAGAGGAAGCAAAGATTAAGCAAGGAAAGGTAGGATCAAGCAGCTAGATCAGGCTTCATTGTAGGTATCAACTTACATGTGTATTTCCCTTGCTAGATTTGGCATGCATAGCGTTGCATGTGTTTATTTTCTACCATGGCATGGGTTTTTCTAGGTGTGATAGTATTCTCAGCATAGCCTTTCCATTTTGTGAGAGTTCAATGAGATGGGTTCTCTGATTTGGTTTATGTCAGATGATAGGATTAGATTCAAAGTTGAGAGGGGTGGATCTCATGAAGCCACTGGCCTAGTAACCCCTAAACTAGACTGTGGGTTGTATTAAATCCTGATTGTCAGCCTTGGTGGGCCTAGGAATCCTTGCTAGTGAATGGAGGGATATACGGTAAAGCCAAGATGTATATTTTCTCTCCATTGGGCCTAGTTATTCCAGGATGGAATGCACGGTAAAGCTTGGAGATTATGTCTCGTTGTAGGGCCTAGTGATCCTTAGACCGGACTGCAAATGCACGGTAAATCTTGAGAGACTAGGAGGCACTCAAATTCCTCACACGTAGGCAGAGAATTATGTTGGGATCTGCATTGATTGGTTTTTTTTATGTGTTCTATAAGTACCACATTCATGCTTTGAATAAGGCATTGGGGTGATTGGATGAGGAGATACTTCACTCGACTAATCTATGGTCAAGTGGAATGTGGTAGTCCCATCTCCAGTTGGTTCATTGCATTGATTAATGGGAAATTTATTTTCTTGATTTTCATGTGTAAATGTACTAGTGTATATATGGATTTTGATGGTTGATATGTTTATTGTATTTTTTTTCCTATTGTTGGTTATATGCACATTTTATGACAATATTTATGTATGGCTCTCGACATGTTTTTACTTGAATATGAATGGATAATGTGTATATGACATAATAGATGAGTATGCCGAAAATGACATGAGGGAGCAATGGTTTATAGTGATTCTTGGTTATGTATGAGTTCCCTACACTTGATTATGTTGTTTACAGCTGTGGGTTACATGTTGGTAATATGTTTGATGAAATCCCTGTCATGGTTAGTATGGGCTTGGTTAAGGTCTTGCTGATTTTATTTCATTTGCTTCATCATTTCCCTATACCTTTACTGATTTCAAGCCTTCGTTCTACTCTGGGTAGTGGCCTGGTGTTTGGGCCTAAAAATGTGGCTTAAATGCTGAGGTCGCTCCAACATAATTGACAAGTTTGGTCCATAGTTGTTGGCATGCAGGCATATGAGAGTGACTTTAGGTCTCTAGTCACTCCCTTGCCCATAGCATGAGAGTGACTATGGCCTCAGAGGTTCAAAAAAGAAATGGGGCAGAGGGACAAACTGTATGAGTGGTTGACTTATCTCCTGAGGGTTTTATTAATGATGTTGGATGACTGTGTGTGATATTTCATCGATTCCACTTCCTTAAGGTCACATAGGAGGTAAAATTTTATCATAGTAGCCTCTCGTCCAATGTTCACCCTGATTTGCATAGTTACTTGGGTGGATATGGGAGGATGGTGTTACAATTTATCCTTTATTTAATTTATTTTTCTTTCATGTGTGCATTTTCATTTATTAGTCAGCATTCATTGCACTAGGGCAGATGAGGGATGTCAAATTATTTTACGAGCAAGAGAGGTTGTTCCTTGTTTAACAGAAACTAGAACATTTTCTTATTTAGGTGCCCTCATGCTAAGCTTCCACATCTCATCTCTAGTTAACAAGTGAACAATGAAAACAATCATTGAAACATTGAAGACGACGTTGAGCACAAGGTTTACGTTATGGGTACACATCACTCAAATTGATTAGGGTTCCTCATGAGAAATATGTTCTTATTTTCCTTGTTAATACATTAGACTCATAGGAGAGATATCCAGGATATAATTTTGATGACTGGTTCTAAGAGAAGCTACCTATTAGAGTAACCATCATAACTTCACACAATCATTAGGGTTAGGTTTTTAATGTTATGGCAAGGTGAGCACAAAAGCTCTTTGAAGGTTTCAACATGTTCGAAGAGGTCAAAGCAATCACTTCAAGGTTTGATCACATGAAAAAAGGTGAGAGAAAACTAGTCATAGCATCAAAGGATGAAAGGCTCTAGGTTCGTGAAGTCACGTGAGATTGCACACAACATAGGGGAAAATGCATGACTAGGTCAATGGCTAGTGTGTGTTATGCCAAAAGACAAATGCATGATGTAATGCAACAAGTAGGTCTTATGATGTAATGAAATCTTGTGTTATATAAATGTGTGGAGGATATCATCTGATTACAGATAAAAGAACCATGCAAATATGTTATGCACGTTATGCAACAACGAGCAATGCAAGAATTCAAGTGCAAGCTAGTGGAAAAGAAAAATGAAGGAAACTAAACTACATACAGTAAAGAAAATAAAACATAACAAATTTAAACCATAAAGAAAATACTAAGGAGAAAACCTTAATGAATAAATTAATAAGAAAAACCTAAAACCTAACTAGTCTAAACCTTATACCCTAATTTAACCAGAGAGGAGGTCGGGTCATGTGAAATCAAAATTCCAATGCAGCCACCACAATAGTTCCCAACGTGAAAAAAAAAGATGGCAATGATTATAATCTATAAAAATAATTGATAAAAAACCAAAATGACCACCTCTAAAACATGCACAACAATAAGAAGGCATGTCTACTTACAAGAAACCATGCCAGAAAAGATTGTTTGAGCCAAACTGGAGTCCAATCCTAGAAAACATAATCACGAACATGAAATCTATAATCATCCATCCATGACATGCATCCATTCATGGTTAACTGTGAATCCAATGTAAGTGAGGAAAGATGCTACCTGCTCATAGAGAAATCCACTATATAAGATCCTTCAAGCCAATCAACAACCCAATCATGATATCAAGCATGGTCAACTTGATAACTTTCAAAAGAGGATTTTTTCCCAGGTGTAACTGAGATACCAAAGGATTCAAGCAGGAAAACCCTAATCCCGGGAACCCTAGTTTGAAGTTTAGCATGGATTTTGTCAAAGGCATGAGGGCCTGACATAACCATCAATAGAAGTTGAAGTGCCTCATGATCCTAACAAATCTTTCAACCTTCAAATGACAAGTCATAAAATATCGGTATTTTTTTTAGATTGATAGGTGAATGCATATGGTCATCATTAGTTGTGCCATGAGAGCCTTCAGTGAAAATATTGTTTATTGGATCAGCTGTATGAATACTGTTAGATTGGTAGTTCAACAGATCAGATTCTCTAGATTCCCAAGAATGAAATGAATCAGTTGGAATCATCTAAGCTAAACGAGAGGTTAGGCAATTCATGCCTTCATATGTAGAGGATTGTAAGGCATCATCTGTTTGTATATGTTCACAAACCGTACTAGCTGGGAACTAGTAAAAAATAATTGGAATAGTGGTGAGTGTACTCCCTTCAGCAAACAAATTAGGGTATAAAGGTTGATGCATATCCACTGACAGGAGGTGGAAAAGCATGTTCAGAGAATCCTCACCCGAATCAAAGGATTTCTGAGATGATCTTGCAACTGGCAAGATAATGCTAAGAGGGGAGTGATGTGTGGAAACCCAATTTGACTTGGTTTAGGTGCCTCATCAAGAACATGAGAATCTGACAAAACCATCAACAGACACTGAAGTGCCTCAACTTCTCGGCGAGTGTCTAAACTTTTGTAGGCGAAACATCAAACTTCGATGGCTTTGTGGGATCAACAAATGGGTATGAATTATAATCACCTGAGGTGTGAGTGAATATCTTTTCAATATAATGATAATCATTGAAGCCACCAGTTTGATCAGGTTGGGTATGTCACACTTAAGTCTCTTCTTGGATTGAAAGTGAAGAGGAAGCAATGAGAGAATCATTTTGACTTGGCCGAGATGTAAGGTTTTCTTCTTCACATGTTAAATACTATGGATGGAAGGGATCAACAATAAGAGATTCAATATTCTCATAACATGTTTGTGTGAAATCACCCTAATGAACATGAATGCACCCAACACCAATAGGATAAAGTTTCAAAATATTTGGAGAAACTGACGATGTAGTAGACCCATGAAATAAATATGGGTATAATGGATGAAAAGGGTCATATGAAGGGGCACTATTCAGGCCAGGACTCACATCCTGCACATTAGTGTCATGTAGAGGGAGAAATGGATTTGCATGCATGGTATGGCCCGTGGATTTGATAGGACAATCAACTATATATGAGACAAGACCTGAGTCATTATCGACGAGTGAATGAAATCCAATAATATACCTAGGCATATGTTTAACGGGCTTAAGATGGGTTTCATAAACAATGAGAGATATTGCATCAACATATTTTTCAGATTGAAATTGAAAAGGATATATGGGAGCTTGGGAAGTAAGACAATTTGATTCATCTCTCTGAAAACGCTCTTCATCATCTGAACTACTTTTGACCAAAACTTTGTTAGGTAACAAAGAAGGAGGAGGATGAGGAATACCACAAGAATAAATCTCCCCCTCAGAGGCTTCAGGTTGTTCCTGATTCAGAGAGATAGGAAAAACAAGATTAGGTGTAAAATCTAGACATTCTGTAACTTGTAAATTATCATGATACTCATAACAATCGGAATTTGTTTTGAATTGAAGATGTTACGCATAAACGAAAACCAACCGTTGAAAATTTTCACTCAAATACACCCAGTCGACATCTCTTTCAGCAAATTCAAAACAAAGATGGAAAAATCTAATAGAAAAATCCTCTAGAGGTTCTTCAGGTTTCATTCTTAGCTCATTTATCCTTATTAACACACCTTGAGAATCATACCTCTGAAAAGTGTGTCAGAGCTCACCGATGAGTTTCTCGAACGAATGGATGGAAGCTAATGGCAATGGTACCATCGCTTGATGTAACCTTCAAGGGTGAGGGAGAGGAGCACACAAGCAAACTTTTCATCACCAATCTCGTAAGATTCAAAGAACTTAAGGAAATAAAAAAATGTGTTCGGTTATGGATGTTCCATCCTCACCATCAAACTTTAATTGAAACAAGTGATAGAGATGCTTATCGGGGATTGAACATTGAAAAATGGATAAGTTAGAGAAGCACCCTGGGAGCGAGATTCGGGAAAGAACCATTTACACATATAAGACTAAATAGCGGGCTTAGCTTGTCATGTGGCCCTCCTTCTAGCACCAATTTGTCCTATAGAAAAGTTAATAAAACAAAGTCTCCTAGCAATTTATAAGATAATAAAGTATTAATATTACTATCCATAATACAATCTCACATCATATATGCATTCCAAACGATAAACAATACATCATCCAACCATATGTAGATACGAACCAATTATAAGTCGGAAGCTCCATATTCATATCATGTAGTTATACCTTGTAAAGAAAGGATGAACCTACACAAGTAGATCATAACATTATTGGAGTAGTTGTGAATCAAATTAAATGTAAAACTTTTTTACATTGAGGTGAATGGAGATGTTACAAGAAAATATTTTATTTGTATTTTAAAAAGACACGTAAACTTGAAGAATGGAAGGAACTAGAAACTTGCTTAATAGGGGTTGTAAAATGCACCTCTAGCTGTAAGATGTATTTATGACAATTTCCATAAATACATTTTAGATACATTAAACTTAATAATGAGCATCTTTGAATAACATGTCTTAAAATATAAGACATGTCAAAATGTAAACATTAAATATTTGCCTATTGATAATAAAATTATCCTTATTATAGAGCTTGATATAATTTTTTTAAAATTAAGAATATCTTTTTTTAATTTATTAAATTATTATTATTATTAAATATTATTAAATTATACAAATATTATTAAATTATTACAAAACACATATTAAACCTAAGAAAATGATCATTTCCTCAAAGCTAATGTAAAAACCATATAAAAAATATGTGAAAAAACCAAAAAAACATATAAGTTATTTCCAAAACTCTTTGACATAGAGTACTAAATGTGGAACATCATATTTTACATAGAATGCTCATGTTTTACATAGAATGCTCGTAGTGAATGCATCCTATCATAATTCATTATGTTCCAATTTCCTTCGTAAAAAATCTCAATCTCATACTCATGGAGCACCACTGCCCTTAAATAATGTACGAAATCATATTATACTTTTTAGTGATTACAAAAATGGTTAACCATTAATATCCATTGAAGAAAAAAAACTCATCACAATGGAATCAGTCCCACCATGCTTCATATAAGTTGTCTTTAGTGACAAGCATG